>CAUYLG010040290.1:0-104927 GCA_963573385.1 Cacajao melanocephalus | reverse complement strand
TATAAGGACACATGCACACGAATGTTCATTGCAGCACAGTTTACAATAGCAAAGACCTGGAACCAACCCAAATGCCCATCGATGATAGACTGGACAGGGAAAATGTGGCACATATACACCATGGAATATTATGCAGCCATTAAAAATGATGAATTCATGTCCTTCGTAGGGACATAGATGAACCTGGAAACCATCATTCTCAGCAAACTGACACAAGAACACAAAATCAAACACTGCATGTTCTCACTCATAGGCGGGTGATGAACAATAAGAACACATGGACATAGGGAGGGGAGCACTACACACAGGGGTCTGTTGGAGGGGAAATAGGGGAGGGACAGTGGGAGGTGGGGAGAGATAGCATGGGAAGAAATGCCAGATATAGGTGAAGGGGAGGAAAGCAGCAAATCACACTGCCACGTGTATACCTATGCAACAATCTTACATGTTCTTCACATGTACCCCAAAACCTAAAATACAATAAAAATTTAAAAAAATAAATTAAATAAATAAATAAATAATAAAAATCGGAAAAGAAAAAAAAAACGATAAGCTCAAGCTCACAAAATAGTAGCAGTACATCCTAGTCTGTCTTCTGCTGCTATAACAGAATTCCCACCAGACTGGGAAATTTATAAATAAAAGATTCACAGGATTTGGCTCATGGTTCTGAAGGCTGGAATAACCAACAGCATGGCACCAGCATCAAGATGGCCAGCTGGTGAGGGCCTTCCAGCTGCATCATAACATGGTAGAAGGCATCACATGGTGAAGGTAAATGCAAGAGGGTGGAAAGGGGGCCAAACTGCCCCTTAACCCTTTATAATTAACCCATGCTCACTGTAACAGCCTTAATGCATTCATATGGGCAGTGCTCCCATGATTACCTCGTGTGCGTGTGTGTGTGTTCAACTTCTGTAGCTTTATACCAATACCACTAATTATCTCTCAACACTTGCACTAGGGGTTAAGTTTCCAACACATGTCAAAGTCAAACCATAGCACAGTACATATTAGGATTTTGGCACCAACCATTTTGTGAACCAATGTAGCCCAAAAGATTCTATGAAAATAATGCTTACCTGATGGGTGTGGTGGGAGTATCCTCTCTTCGAGCCTCATTCTCTTGCCAGAAGACAGACATGGTCTTCTGGGGACTAAGATAATATATTAAAGCAATATAATTGTTAGTTTGGAAAAGAAAAGTACCTTTGGAGATCATCCTTTTATACAAAGAGGAAATAAAATGCTTTCTCTGCATACCACACTCCAAACCACCTTACACCAAAATGCAGATTCTTCATACTTGTTTTGAATTAGCGTAAATTAAAATCCTCAAACAAGACTCACTGGAAATAAGGCGGACAGAGGACTGTATTAAGTACCATAAAGATGCAATCAGCAAAATCCAGAATGTAGAAAAATATATAACAATCTGTACCTTCAACAAGTAATTTGCAAGACGCCAAAAAAAAAAAAAAAAGATTAGGGGGCACTCTATATATTTTAAAAGACTTAAGGAAACATCATCAAATGCAGTATGTGAACCTTAGATCTTGAGTCAAACTGTAAAACATCATTAATGAGACAATCAGAGAAATCTGAACACTGAGTATTTTAGGATATTAAGGAACCATTGTCAATTTTTTAAAGTATGATAATAGTAATATGGTTCAGTTTAAATTAAGAATCCTTATCTTTTGGAGACAGCACTGAAGTATTTCAGATAAAATCATATAATGCTAAAATTATCTTCAGAATTATTCAGTAGGGAGCGGGTGCTGGAAATATCTATAAATGAATCAAGACTGGCCACAGGTAATTCTTGTAACTGGGTGATGAATACATGGCAGTCCAGTATACTGCTCTCTCTACTTTTGTATATGCTTGAAACCTTCTACAGTAAAATAAAAGCTTCACCTAGGCCGAGCATGGTGCCTTACGCCTATAATCCTACCACTCTGGGAGGCCAAGGCAGGTGGATCCCTTGAGCTCAGGAGTTAGAGACTAGCCGGGGCAACATGACGAAACCTACCTCTACTAAAAATACAAAAATTAGCCAGGCTTGGTGGCAGGCACCGGTAGTTCCTGCTCCTTGTGGGGTTGAGGCAGGAGGATCGCAGGAGCCCGGGAGGTCAAGGTTGCAGTGAACTGTGATTGCACCACTACACTGCAACCTGGGTGACGAAGTGAGACTCCGTCTCAAAGAAACAAACAAAAAAGCTCTACCTAAATGCAGCTGAAGCAAGGACCACTTCCAATATTGTGACAGGGCTTACTTTAGATGATTTGTTATAGTGAACCCAATGGCAAACAAGTAAAAAATTTTTTAATTTAGATGCTTATATAGAAAATTTTCTTCAAAACAGTATCAATAAATTTCATCTCATTCTATGATCTACCATTCCAACCCTCTGCTCAAAGTTTTTCCTTATTTTCTCCTCTCTACTTTCTACCCTAAGGGTTCTAGAAGCTTCAGCAACATACTCTGTTCCCTCTGAATATGCATATGTACAAACTATTAACAACTTGTTCCTGGCCAAATATTCTGTTAATGCCAAATAGATCAGATACACACTCTACTATTCTTCCCCTTCTAAGTTCTCCAACTTCTAAAGACCTTCTCAAGTTCTTCAACTTTAATGACTTCAACAATGTATCATTAAAGGATCTTCAAATGAGTAAGGACCCTAAGGTACTTATCTTTCAGATTAAATATACAGTAGCCCAGAGAGCAACTAATCTCTCTACGACACAGCTAAGAACAGATCAAAAGACTTTGAAAGAGGTCAGAAACTCACAAGAAAGAAGTCACATTTAGTCCACAGGCCTCTTTTGATATTTTATTTTTAAAAATCCAGGATTTCTTTTTAAAAACAAAGACGTGGCAACCGTAAGTTTGCAATCTTGGATGACAACCACTGGCTGGAGTTGAGTGGGGCACACCCTTTCACACGGACTATACATTCAGTTTATCATTGTCCTCAACCCTCTGTATAAACAGTTATTTATACTGTAAATAACTTTAGTTTATTTACAGTACCTGCCTAGCCTCTAATTTAAGAATTCTTGGTGAGGCATGGTGGCTCACGCCTGTAATCCTAGCACTTTGGGAGGTCAAGGCAGGCAGATTGCTTGAGCCCAGGAGTTCAAAACCAGCCTGGGCAACATAATGAGATCCCCATCTCTACAAAAAATACAAATATTAGCCAGCTGAGGTGGTGCACGCCTATAGTCCCAGCTACTTGGGTGGCTGAGGCAGGAAGATTACTGGAGCTCAGGATGTTGAGGTCACAGTGAGCCATGATCACGCCACTGCACTCCAGCCTGGGCAACAGAGCAAGATTCTGTCTCAAAAAAGGAAAAAAAAAAAAGAATTCTTACCTATCATTCACCAACTGCTGTTAGTATTTTCATGCTGGATGACTCATGCCAAACACAAATGAAACAACTGTACTCTCACAGCCACCAGATGGCAAAGCTTAACAACCAAAACCTCAGTATGGGGTCATATTCATCCTCAAAGCATTACAACATTCATGACAAAGCAAGAATAACAGCTCAACATAGTAGTTATTTTGGCAGGCAGAAGAGAAAATGACCTGAGTCTGTGGCTGAATACGGGACTGCAAAAGGAACAAGGTCTGTAACTATCTCTTGTTAAGCCTTCCTTTTCTCATCAATTGGAACAACAATCCTGAAATTGTGGAGACTGTTGTCTCAGCAACAGAAATAAGTGCGGAGAGGAATTCTCTTATGAACAAAAAGAAAGACATTAAATACCTTTCTAGGTATAGAAAAAAGCTTCACTGCACTTAAAAAAGTATTAATTTAGAAGTGTGTGATCAATTCAATACATTGCTAAATCCTTTATGGAAGAGTCTCAACTTTTTTCCTCTGTTGATAAACCATCTACCCTCATTACCAGTAGCTTCGTATTAAACTCTAAATAGCATCCAGCTTTGGTTACCTGGCAACAGACTCAGCAACAGCAGTAGATCCATTTTTTCTTTCACCAGTTGCAGGCTCTGAATAAAAACAAAACCAAGGAGAGAAAGGAAAGAGAAACAGAATTTAGTTAGTATCACACCTAAAACCTTCACTCTGCTCTACTGGTATTTGCAACAAGTAACAAAAAGAAATAGAAATAAGTAAAACTAATAAGTAAACATACAAACATTTCTTGTAATTTTTTTTTTTTTTGAGACAGAGTCTCACTCTGTCACACAGGCTGGAGTGCAGTGGCGTGATCTCAGCTCACTGCAACCTCTGCCTCCAGGTTCAAGCAATTCTCATGCCTCAGCCTCCCAAGTAGCTGGGACTACAGGCATGCACCACCACGTCCAGCTAATTTTTTGTATTTTTTTTTTTTTTAGCAAACACAGGGTTTTGCCATGTTGCCCAGGCTGGTCTTGAATTCCTGAAATCAAGTGACCCTCCAGATTTCTTGTTTTTGTTTGTTTTGAGATGGCGTCTCGCTCTTTTGCCCAGGCTGGAGCGCAGGCCAGATTTCTTGTAATTTAATGGTACAAGTTTTTCTCGCTTCCACCAATCAATTTTCTTTCAAACTTCCTATAAGAGACTAATAAGTTTGGCAAGAAATACAATATAATGAATTACTATGCAGTAACATTCTTTTTTTTTTTTTTTAAACAGAGTCTCACTCTGTTGCCTAGGCTGGAGTGCAGTGGCATAATCTCAACTTGCTGCAACCTCCACCTCCTGGGTTCAAGCGATTCTCATGCCTCACCCTCCCTAGTAGCTGAGATTACAGACCACCACACCCAGCTAAGTTTTGTATTTTCAGTAGAGGTGGTGTTTCACCACGTTGGCCAGGCTGTCTCAAACTTCCGACCTTAGGTGATCCACCTGCCTCAGGCTCCAAAAGTACTGGGGATTATACCCGTGAACTACTACGCTCAGCCCTAAGCAGTAACATTCTTTTTTTTCTGGAGACAGAGTCTTACTCTATCATTCCGTCTGGAGTGTAGTGGCATGATCTCGGCTCACTGCAACCTCTCCCCACCCCGGGTTCAAGCGATTCTCCTCCTCAGCATCCTGTATAGCTGGGATTACAGGCACCTGCCACCATGCCCAGCTAATTTTTGCATTTTTAGTAGAAATGGAGTTTCACCATGTTGGCTAGGCTGGTCTTGAACTCCTGACCTCAGGTGATCCACCCCCCTCAGTCTCCCAAAGTGCTGGGATTATAGGGGTGAGCCACCACACCCAGCCAGCAGTAACATTCTTAAATGAAAATTAAACTTCTCTGAATCCCAATTCATCTCTTCCCATATAAGAAGTTAAAAAATTATGTAATAATACAAAATTAAAAACTTAAAAACAATTTAATTTGTATCATAAAAATTTTAAAAACAAATTAAAAATGAAAAAATAAAATATGTAGAAAATATTTTAGGTTGATGAACTAATTTTAAATAGTTTTTAGAGCGCCTAGAAATAGAAGGTACCCAAGTTCTCCCCAAAGTGCTTTGGGACAGATACTTGAAAAATAAAAGGTGGCCAGGCACAGTGGCTCAGGCATGCAATCCCAATACTTTGAGAAGTCAAGGTGGGAGGATCGCTTGAGCCCAGGAGATCAACACCAGCCTGGCTAACATGGTGAAACCCCATTTCTACAATAAATACAAAAAATTAACCAGGCAAGGGTGGCAGTGTGCCAGTAGTCCCAGCTACTAATTAGGCTAAGGTAGAAGGATCACTTGAGCCTGGGAGGCAAATGTTGCAGTGAGCCAAGATCACCCAACTGTACTTCAGCCTGAGTGACAGAGAGAGACCCTGTCTCAAAAAAAAAAAAGAAAAGAAAAAAAAAGGATGTTTTCAAGAACATGCAGCAACAAATCAAAGGTCATACTGAAAAGAATCCCATATTCTCAGAGCAATGTCACTAATTTCACGGGATTAAAATTTTTTCATTTACAATTTATACCAGCCTTAGAGAAAACAACCCTTAAGTGTTTTTAAATATTTCTAAAATATTCATGGCTCAATATAATCTAAACAGTCCATCAGGAAGGCAGCTGAAGTTCAGTTAGAGCCCTGGCTCTGAAACAGAAACCTGGTTCACGCCCTGGCTATTGCACTTAATAGTCCGACCTAGGAATAAACCACTTTGTCATTATGAGTCTCAGTTTCATCCTCTGTAAGATAAAAACACGACAAACCTCAAAAGTTTGTTGTAAGGATGAAATGATGTAAGTAACACTGAATATAGTCCCTGATACTATGCTCCTAGTATTAGGAAAGGTAGTAAAATTTACTGGTGTAATCATCCTTAACACTTAGCTAGTTGTAACTTCAGGCCCAAAGGTAAAGTAAGATTCAAGGTTATCACATACTTTCTCTCGACAAGCCTTTTTTAAATGTTTATTTTTCTGAGATGAGATCTCACTATGTTGCCCAGACCAATCTAGTACTTCTGGGTTTAAGTATACCTCCTACGTCGGCCTCTGGAATTGCTGGGATTATAGCAGTGCACCAACCACCATGCCTGGCAATAAGCCCTTATTTATTCCAGAGAAGGCGACAGTAAGGATGGAACCATGTAATACTTTAATGTCTACTGAGCTGCTAAGATTCAAATCAATAAGTACTACAGCATTAAAGTTTTGGAATCAGACTTCCTGGATTTGTGTCCAGCTACTCCATTTGCTAGCTATATCTAGGGAAGGTGCTCAACCTTCCTGTGCCTCAGTTTCCTCATCTGTAAGAGAAGGATAATAATAAGATCTAGTTCATAGGCTTGTTATGAGAGTTAATGAGCTATACATGTGAAGTGCCTGTCATACAATAACAGCTAAAAATGTATTAGGCTAATACTACTTTTCTCTGGTCTCAAAGGAGAAGTCTTGCTTATCTAACCTATTCTGGTGTAGTCTTCAATAGCTTCCCCTCCCAACTTCTTCAGGGCCTTGATTCATCAACTGTTTCCCCAATTCCCTCATGTTTAATCTATGCCCCCCTCTTTTGGACCCTTCCTTAACCCATTTATGCTGGAGGTTGCAAATTTTTTTTGTGAAAAATCAGACCTTGGAAATGACCCTGAGCAGGATATAAATAACTCCCACAAGCTTAGTGTTCCAACAGTGGAACACTGGCACAAATGAGTTAAAGTCTATAAACTTGCTCAGGCCTCTCCCAGCCAAAAATGACAAATCCCCTTTCAACCCTGCATTTCCCTCTAACTCACCATATTTTCTCTTCTCCTCTCACATGCAATTCTCAAAAGTAGACAGTACATTTGTGGCCTCATCTCCTCTTCTTCATCCTTCCTCAATTACTTTCAGTATAGCTCCCACCCCAACTGCTACACTGAAATGGCTCTTGCTAGAGTCACCAAATGGATCCTAATTGCCAAAGTCAATGTATATTTTCAGACAATCTTACTAAACTTGCTCCTGTGTCTGACATTATCTTCTTGTAATTCTCCTCTCCATAGATTTCCATGGCTTCATATACCCTCCTAGTTCTCCTTCTCTCTGAATGTTCCTTTACAATCTCACTTATGAGATTTCTTTCTCTTCTATTCCCCCTTAAACAGCTTTTACAAACTACCAGAAATGAAAAAATTATAAGCTTCAGAGTTAGGTCTAACTCAAATTCCAACTCTACCTAGCACCAATTATTGTGACCTTAGACATATAACTTAAAAACCTCTCAAAAGTAGGCAAAGGATATGAACAGACACGTTTCAAAAGAATACATATATGAGGCCAACAAACGTGAAAAAATGCTCATCATCACTGGTCATTAGAGAAATGCAAATGAAAACCACATTGAGATATCATCTCATGCCAGTTAGAATGGCAATCATTAAAAAACCTGGAGACAACAGATGCTGGAGAGGATGTGGAGAAATAGGAACACTCTTACAGAGTTGGTGGGAGTGTAAATTAGTTCAACCGTTGTGGAATACAGTGTGGCGATTTCTCAAGGATCTAGAAATAGAAATTCCATTTGACCCAGCAATTCCATTACTGGGTATATACCCAAAGAACTATAAATCGTTCTACTATAAAGACACATGCAGATGTATGTTCATTGCAGCCCTGTGTACAATAGCAAAGACCTGGACCCAACCCAAATGCCCATCAATGACAGACTAGACAAAGAATATGTGCTACATATATACCATGGAATACTATGCAGCCATAAAAAATGATGAGTTTGTGTCCTTTGTAGGGACTTGGATGAATCTGGAAACCATCATTCTTAGCAAACTGACATAGGAACAGAAAGCCAAACACTGCATGTTCTCACTCATAGGTGGGTGTTTACAATGGAAACATGTGGACTCAGGGAGAGAAATATCACACACTGGGGGCAGTTGAGGGGGTAGGGGAGAGACAGTGGGAGGTGGGGAGGTTGGGGAGGGATAACATGGGGAGAAATGCCAGCTATAGTATGCACCTAAAGGAAAATAAAAATTAAAAAATATAATAAAAAATGAAAAATAATTTTAGGGCAGAACTTAAGATTTTTTTATATTAAAAATAAGTTGTATTTAAATGGACCATTGGATGATGATATATACATGACTATATGAGTATGCCATGTAAGATTTTAGAACCCATCTTGCTGGTGTCTTTTCTTTGCTGGCACTGAGGAAGTAAGCAGTCATGTTGGGGAATCCCATGTGGCGAGGAGCTGTGGGAGGCTTGAAGAACTTGAGGGCAGCCTCCAGCTGGCAAGAAAATGAGGCAGAGGTGAGGAATTGCATTATGCCTACAACTACCAGAACTTGAAAGTGGATCCTTCGACAGTTGAGCCTTGGATGAGACCACAGCCCTGGCTGATAATTTGATTGCAGCCTTGGAAGACTCTGAAGCAGAGAATCTAGTGACACCATGCCCACCCAGACTCTTAACTCGCAGAAACCATGAGATAATAAATGTGTGTTATTTTAAACTACTGTTTGTGGAAATATTGTTCGGTAGGAATAGAAAAGTAATGTAATCCATCTCCTATAGTGAAGTGATTGCCAGTCACTGGTCTCAGAGGCCATCTATAAGGAACTCCATGAAGGAGTCAAATGAGTAGATGATAATGTAAATACCTAAAATTACAGTTAGAATAATGTCCGTGTCAAACTCAAACAAGTACCTATTCACCACAGAGACTGTAGCAAGGTTGGTCATTTAGAGGGTCTTCATGGTGTTGTAGAAAAGCATAACTTGGAGTTACAGAACTCTCTATTCCTTTAAAGTCCAGAACAATAGAGTCTCTATAATATGTTCTTGTCAAGCTATCAAATGATATTGGAAAAAGTCCATTTCCCATATAGTTCTTTTGTTTTTTAATACTTTAAGTTCTGGGGTACATGTGCAGATTTTGCAGGGTTGTTACATAGGTACACACATACCATGGTGGTTTGCTGCCTCTATCCCCCCTTCACCTATATTAGGTATATTGCCTAATGTTATCCCTCCTCAACCTCCTCACCCCCTGCTATCATTCCCCTAGCCCTCCATCCCCCGACAACCCCAGTGTATGATGTTCCCCACTCCCATGTCCATGTGTTTTCATTGTTCCACACCCACTTATAAGTAAGAACATGCGGTGTTTGGTTTTCTGTTTTTGTGTCAGTTTGCTGAGAATAATGGTTTCCAGATTCATCCATGTCCCTGCAAAGGACATGAACTCATCCTTTTTTATGGCTGCATAGTATTCCATGGTGTATATGTGCCACATTTTCTTTAACCAGTCTAGCTTTGATGGGCATTTGAGTTGGTTCCAAGTCTTTGCTATTGGAAACAGTGCTGCAGTGAATGTACATGTGCATGTGTCTTTATAATAGAAAAATGTATAATCCTTTGGGTATATACGCAGTAATGGGATTGCTGGGACAAATGGTATTTCTAGTTCTAGATCCTTGAGGAATCGCCACACTGTCTTCCACAATGGTTAAACTAATTTACACTCCTACCAACAGTGTAAAAGTGTTCCTTTTTTCTCCACATCCTCTCCAGCCTCTGTTGTCTCCAGATTTTTTAATGATCGCCATTCTAACTGGCATGAGATAGTATCACAATGTGGTTTTGATTTGCATTTCTGTAATGACCAGTGATGATGAGCATTTTTTCATGTGTTTGTTGGCTGCATAAATGTCTTCTTTTGAAAAGTGTCTGTTCATATCCTTCCCCGACTTTTGATGGGGTTGTTTGGTTTTCTCTTGTAAAGTTGTTTTAGTTCTTTGTAGATTCTGGATAAGAACACTATGTCAGATGGGTAGCTTGCAAAAATTTTTTCCCATTCTTTTGGTTGCCAGTTCACTCTAATGATAGTTTATTTTGCTGTGCAGAAGCTCTTAAGTTTAATTAGATCTCATTTGTCTATTTTGGCTTTTGTTTCCATTGCTTTTGGTGTTTTAGTCATGAAGTCCTTGCCTATGTCTATGTCCTGAATAGTATCACCTGTGTTTTCTTCTAGGGTTTTTATGGTGTTAGGTCTTATGTTTAAATCTTTAATCCAGCTGGACGCAGTGGCTCATGCCTGTAATATCAGCACTTTGGGAGGCCGAGGTGGGTGGATCATGAGGTCAGGAGATTGAGACCATCCTGGCCAACATGGTGAAACCCAGTCTCTACTAAAAATACAAAAAAATTAGCTGGGCATGGTGGTGCATGCCTGTAGTCCCAGCTACTTGGGAGGCTGAGGCAGTAAACTGCTTGAACCTGGGAGACAGAGATTGCAGTGAGCTGAGATTGTGCCACTACACTACAGCCTGGGTGATAATGTAAGACTCCATCTCAAAAAAAAAAAAAAAAAAAACTTTAATCCATTTTGAGTTAATATTTGTATAAGGTGTAAGGAATGGGTCTGGAAACAACCACCTTGAACTTCATATGGAACCAAAAAAGAGCCCGCATAGCCAAGACAATCCTAAGCAAAAAGAACAAAGCTAGAGGCATCACGCTACCTGACTTCAAACTTTAATATAATGCTACAGTAATCAAAACAGCATGGTACTGGTACCAAAACAGAGATACAGACCAATGGAACAGAACAGAGGCTTTGGAAGTAAAACCACACATCTAAAACCATCTGATCTTTGACCAACCTGACAAAAACAAGCAATGAGGAAAGAATTCCCTGTTTAATAAATGTTGTTGGGAAAACGGGCTAACCATGTTCAGAAAGCTGAAACTGGATCCACATAGTTCTCATTAGACCAAAAAGATACCTTTAAAAATTAGCCATAGTACAGATGCAGAAACAGTAGGTACATCTTTCTCATTCTTTAAAATACAGACTTCTGAAAAACAGAGGCTCAGAAATAAGGCAGGAACACAAACATAAATACCACATGTTCTCACTCATATGTGGAAGCTAAAAAACAAATGTGAGCCCATGAAAGGTGAGAGTAGAATTGTGGGTATTAGAAGCTGGGAAGGGTATGGAGGAAGGGAGGATGAGCAGAGGCTGGTTAATGCAAAATCACAGCTAGGTAGGAGGAGCGAGCGCTGGTGTTCTGCAGTACTGGAGGGTGAATATGGTGAACTGTAATTTATTGTATAGTCTCAAAAGGCTAGAAGAGAGAATTTGGAATGTTCACAAGACAAAGTAATGATAAATGTTTCAGGTGATAGATATGCTAATCACCCTGATTTGATCATTACATATTGTATACATGTATTGAGTATCATTCTGTACCCCATAAACATGTACAAGTGCCAACTAAAAAGAAAAAGAAAAAATTTTTTAAAACTCCAGAAGTTAAAAGGTATTATTTCTTCTTATTAGTTAGCAACTAAATTGATGGGAGTGAAGAAGTTCAACAGAGAAGAGAAAACAGCTTAGGGTGCAAATTTTCTTTACCTGGTTTTGTGTCTGCCTCTCGAGCATGACTTTTCCAGGTTAGTGGTGCTGCCAGAGCAAGAGGTCGTTTCAAACAATCCAATACAGCTGAGAACTGCTCTCAACAGTGCAACCATGGCAATGACAGAGAGATACAGAAGCCCAAGAGACCTGAGTCCCTCACTCCTCTGTGGGAGAACAAATAGCCACATTTTTTCCTAAACTGAGAGTAAATATATAACAGAACTTGGTTGCATTCAGTTTCCAAATGAAAACCGGGACCTTGGATTTGTAGAGGCATCTACTCTGCTTGGGGAAAATCAGGCTATATAATATGAGGGAGAATTGAGTGAACTGACCAGGATCAGTTCTCTGAATCAAAAAGTGTGATAGAGGTTGGGCAAAAAGGTTTGGACCCTTTAAAAAAAACCTATATAACCATGTAGAGCATTGTTTTGTACATCAAAGTACCAACTCCAGGCCTAGGATGGCTAATGGGTCTCAGTGTTTAATGCTAGTCCAACTGATTAGGAAAGAGTGCTTGACAGGGTGGTGGGGTGCTCACACCCATAATCCCAACACTTTGGGAGGCTGAGGTGGAATGAGCTCAGGAGTTTGAGACCAATCTAGGCAACATGACAAAACCCCATCTCTACAAAAAATACAAAAATTAGTTGCGGTGTGGTGGCACGTACCTACAGTCCCAAATACTTGGGAGGCTGAGGTGGGAGGATGGCTTGAGCCCAGAAGGGTGAGGCTGCAGTGAGTCATAGTCTGCACTCCAGCCTGGGTGACAGCAGAAGATGCTGTCAAAAAAGAAAAGAAAAAAGAAAAGAAAGAAAGGGCTGCTAAAGTTTACTCCAGAAACACTAAAAGCTGAATCAGTGGGAAAGAATCCTCATTGAGGGAAGAGTTAGATGCCTAAGCTGAGTTTCCATACGGCAACTAAACTTTGACACCAATCAGCCATGTGTGCTTAGGAGAGCAGCAGGACACAAAGCCAGAGCCAGGAGGGTGATATATGTCACGGACAGAGAATGCACAAGGAAAGCTCACTACAGGAGCCCCACAAAAAGGAGACAATCTCCCTTCCAAACCACTTGAAACTCTGCTGAAAAATCCTTTCATTGGCTGAACATTGTCAAGGCTAAAACTCTACACATTTCCAAGCAGATTAAAGCAATGGTTTTTGTTTTTGCTTATTTTGTTTTCACATATCACCCTAAAGCTCCTGGATCTAGTGGCATTTTGATAAAGAATTCTCTTTTTTAGAGATTTAGAAAATCTTCAAGTTGGAGATTTTCTATCTCCAATTTGGCTCACGGGTATTCTGCCTTCTGTGGTAAGCTTCCAGAATGAAGCTGAGTTATTCACAAAGGCATCTAAACATTGATTTTAGCCTCAATGTTACAATGCATTAATTATCAAAAACTTAGAAGAATGGCACAATGAACTCAACTACGATGCAAACTCAGCAACTTCCATGACTGCACTTTGCTTCTTCCCCTTCCAATGGCTCACTGAGCAGCTGCGAGGATGTAGCAAATTTTGTTGCCCTTTTTCTTCTGTTCTTTTTTTTTTTTTAATAAAATGTTTTTGACTCTAGAAAGATTTCTGTTGGAATATTTCTTCCCTATTTCTATTTCTAAAGGCCGACCACATACTCAGGTGTGGCTTTTCTGGGAAGCGAACATCCTGCACTACATGCCAGGCCCCCAGGAAATGCTTCCATGGTTCACTGGAGCAAGTGAGGAAAGGAAAGAGCCAGTTATTACAAATGGATCGTGAATCATTTCCTGCAGCATAATTAGGCTTCTGGAATCCCTAAAAGGCCTGGCTACAGAGGCAGTCCAAAGTCCCAGGGAAACAGTTTAATGTTTATGGTTAATCCTTTCAATAGAATATCATTCAGCCATTAAAATGCAGTCGTAGAAGCAAGTTTGCAGTAGTCTGTTCTCACACTGCTAGAAAAGGCATACCTGCAACTGAGTAATTTATAAAGAAAAAGAGGTTTAATGGACTCACAGTTCCACATGGGGCTTGGGAGGCCTCACAATAATGGTGGAAGGCAGGGAAGGAGCAAAGGCACGTCTTACATGATGGCAGGCAAGAGGGTGTGTGCGGAGGAACTGCCCTTTATAAAACCATCAGATCTCATGAGCCACATTCACTATCACAAGCTGTTCATCAAGCCTTGTTAGTTATAAGCCTTAAATTTAGGTTTGGATAGGTATAAATAAAGGAAAAAATAGGAGAGTATATATACCAAAGTGTCAGCAATGATTATTTCCAGATTGAGGTTTAATTGGTTTTCCCGTCTTCCCTTCCTCCTTCCTTTCTTTCTTCTTTTAAAATTTTCTTAATATTCTACAGTAAGTATTTATTACATTGGCAAAGATGTTCACTGAGTTCACTGGGTGCAACCAGATTATGGTTCAGACTTTGAAGCCTTTTTCTGTTCCTGACCTTACCCCACACCCCTGCTGTGCTCTTATGACTTGCCACTCTTGTTCTGCATAGATTAGAAAAACTTTGAAATCAGACCAGGGGTTGAATCCAAGCAATGGTACCTACTACTCAAGTGACCTTTGGAAATTTGATTAACTCAATGACCCTCATATTCCATGTTCTATAAAATCAGGGACTTACTACCTGCATGCAAGCACTACATTCAAATGAGGAAATCATTTTCCTCAAATGAGGTTAAATGAGATATTAAATGGAAAAGTATTTGCCAACTGTAAAACAGGCTCCATTTGGTAACTCTTACCACAATGTCTTTGCTGTTCACATAGGAAGAGAAAAAATCAAGAAGACACAAGCACGGCATGGCAGGATCACTTCTTACAAGTGGGTCGGGGGCATGTAATCATTTATCATGCCCTAACCCACTTTTAAATGAGTTCAAATCATTCCTTTTTTGACAGAAATGCCATTATCTAAATTGAATTTCCCTAGTTGTTTCAATAATGGTCTTTCTAGTTATTTTTCCCAATTGGCATTTAATCGAAAGGCTTTAAGAAACATGAGCTGTGAAACCTGAGGAAAGTGGTGTACAGGTAGAAGGAACAGTTTACGGAATGTGCTGAGATGTAGCCAAGTGTGGTTACTGGCGACTGAAAATTATAGCACAAGGGTCAAAGCAACACATTAAAAGCCAGATTCTCAAAAAATCCCTAGAACGTCTGTGTGAGATTGGGTTTATGCCTGGGGTTAAACAGAACACAATCATATTAATAAAAATAACAACAAAGAATTGCCCCTTTGACAGTGAACTATTTACCCCAATGAAGAATATTAGCATAAATGAGTAAGCTTCACTACAAAAAGAAAGAAGTTACAATTGCACCTTGCTTGTTACTCATTTGTCTGTTCCCTGCCTTCTCTCACTGCAGGCATAGATAAGCTATTTCATACTTGGAAGCAATTTCATAGAAGGCCTGAAGACATACACAATAATAAGGAAGAAGTATAGAGTCTAATCTACTTGAGCACACAGATAAACGTTGAAAGCTTTGTGGATTTTACTTTTCAAAGAAAAGTTGCAGATATTGTGCAATGAAAACTCATAAATCTTTTACCTAGATTCACCAGATGTTAACATTTTGCCTGATTTGCTTTATCTCTTTCTCTCTATATGTACATATATTATTTTTGTTGTTACTGTTGAACATTTAAAGAGGAAGTTGTGAATTTTCTTTTTCATGGGAATTTTTTCATTAATCTGAATGTATTTTCCAAAAAGTAGAAAATATTTTGAAGTTTTCAGCTACATTTGAAACTTCTCTATTTAACTTTCAAATTGCTGATGGATCTCTTTGCAATTGTGCTTTGTGGGTTCTAAAACTAGCCCTGCTCCTTAATAATAATACAGGCTTTCACAAGTTACTTAATCCTTCTCAAACTTAGTTTCCTCATCTGTTGTGGGAGGTATTCATATCTGTACCCTCGGATAGCAGTGAGGGTTAAATGAAATATTGCAGAAAGCACTTTGAAAGCTATACATTTTCTGTGCATATAAAAAATGTTTTACAGATTACCAATGAAATATCCTCAACTCAAGTCTCCTACTTGTGCATTGGCCCTGCAACCATGTTGAACCTCATACCTTCAGGTGCCGATGGTGGCTCCCGTATGCTGGTGATGGTAGGCACTCACTAAACCATATGGAGGCAGGAGGCAGGGAGCTTCTGTACCTGTCTATCCAGCACTACCGTCTCTAAGGCAGTGGTTCTTAGGCTTCAGTTTACATCAGATTCACTGAAGGGCAGTGAAAACCCCAGACTGCTGGGCCTCACCTGCAGAGTTTGATTCCATAGGTCTAAGATGGGCCTAAGAATCTGCATTTCTAACAAGTCCCCTAGTGATGTTGAAATTGCTGATTCCAGCATCAGATTTGAGAACCCATCACTCTAAAGCATGCGTTGCCATCTGCCCATCTACCTTAGTTGGGCAGATTTATTTCATGGGTGTTCCTATGTGGGAGAAACCTAAGCTTAATAGAAAAGTTTGACACCATTCTAAAGTGGTACTTTGCAAAATTTAATGGGCCTATGACTTACCTAAGAATTTTGTTATAAGTGGATTTTAGTTCATTATGCCTAAGGTAGGCCCATGATTCCCAGGTGGTGCTTGCACTACTGGTCGACTGACTACACTCTGACTGATAAGGCTGAAAAGTGCGGCTCATGGCTGTGCACTTGCTTTCTTTGAAAGAGAAAATTGGTATTTTAAAATTTATTACTAAATATGTCAAGTTTTCTGCTCTGTTACTTGTCTGCTCTTCAGATAAGTTGATGGTGAGTTCAAATCTACAATAACCAAATTTTCTTTTTAATAATAGATTTGAAGGAACTTACAAAAATGCATATGAAAATACATACAAAACTTCTGCTTTACGTCTATGGCAGGGGTGCCCAATGCCATAGACATTTGGTTTCCTTGGGCCACACTGGAAGAAAAAGAATTGCTTTAGGTCACACATAAAATACACTAACACTAATGATAGCTGATGAGTTAAAAAGAAAAAAATCACAAAAAAATCTCAATGTTAAAAAAGTTTATGAATTAGTGTTGGCTGCATTCAAAGCCATCCTGGGCCACAGGCAGAGTGACGAACTTGATCTATGGCTTCTGCATGCAAAAGAGATAAGACTTCTTCACGAGAGGGTAGGCAGCAGTACCATTTTTCCCTATTAATTTTAGGTGACACATAATAATTATACATATTATGGAGTACAGAGTGATATTTCAGTACATGTATGCAACAAGTAATGATCAAATCAGGAGAGTTATAGCCATTACATCATTTCTTATTTCTTTGTGTTGGGAACATTCAAAATCCTCTCCTCTAGCTTTTTGAACATATACAATAAATTAACTATATTCACCCTGCAGTGCTGTAGGATACCAGAACCCATTCTATCTAGCTGTAATTTTGTATCTGTTAACCAACATCTTCCTATTTCCCAGCCTCTAATATGCACAATTCTATTCTCTCCTTCCATGAGTTCATTTTTTTTTTGTTTCCACATTAGTGAGAACATGTGATATTTATCTTTCTGTGCCTATTTTGTTTAACATAAGTCCACCAGGCTCATCCATGTTGCCATGAATGATAGGATTTCATTCTTTTAAATGGCTTAGTAATCTATTGTGTATATGTACCACAGTTTCCTTGCCCATTCATCTGTTGATTATTTAGGTTGATTCCATATCTTGGCTATCATGAATAGTGCTGCAAGAAACATGCAGGAGAGCAGTGCTATTGGCAAATCATTTAAAACACCTGGTGAATTAAATCATCAGGGAAAAATCCATGCTCTTAATGTTAAAATTTTTAAAATGTGGCTGGGAGCAGTGGCTCATGCCCATAATCCCAGTGATTTGGGAGGCTGAGGCGGGCAGATCACGAGGTCAGGGGATGGAGACCATCCTGGCCAACATGGTGAAACCCTGTCGCTACGGAGATATTAAAAATTTAGCCAGGCATGGTGGCATGTGCCTGTAATCTCAGCTGCTCAGGAGGCTGAGGCAGGGGAATCACTTCAACCCGGGAGGCTGAGGTTGCAGTGAGCCAAGATCATGCCACTGCACTCCAGTCTGGCGACAGAGCAAGACTCTGTCTCAAAGAGAAAAAAAATTCTCCCATATTTTTGCATTTTTGGTTGGTGGGCTGGGGAAGAACTATTTCAGAGTAGAACTGTTAGAATTTGTCAATGATTTGAAGAAATAAAAATAAAACCAGTGACAAATTTCAAAGATTAATGAAATTGGTGTTACTGCTTTTACTCAGAAAATGAGGGAATTAGTAAGGACGAGCAGGCTTCAGGGAGAAAGAGGATGGTAGATTAATAATAAACCTTAATTAATACTGCTTGGAGATCCTTTATGGTATTTCCTTGGACGTTCCCAGTAAACAGTTGGAAATGTGGGAATGTGGCTCAAGGAAGCCAAGGGAGATGAGGATTTCAAGGAATATCAGATGTGCTCATTGCTGCGAAATGCTGCTTATGTAATGATATATGTGGATTAAACATGGAACTTACAAACAATTATGCAAGTTAATAAGCAGCCTTCAAAAGAGCAATTTTGGTAGAATAGTGATGTTAAAGTTCGGAATTAGGGAGATAGCAGTGGTAGCAAGGCACTGGAAAATTGGTCTCATGTAAGTGACTCTAGATAGATGAAAAACAGAAAACACTAATAAGGAAAGAATCTTAAACTAAAGCACATCAAAGTCACCTGGAGAGCTTGTTACACACAGATGGTGGGAGCTCCACCTCGTTTCTGATGCTGTTGGATGGCCATGGAGGCCAAGAATTTGCATTTCTAACATGTTTCCAGTAATGATGCGGCTAGTTTGGGGACCACTCTTGGGAAATCAGTGATTTCAATCACAGTATTATCATTCTAGGCCAGATTATTCTTTATTGGGTGGAGCTGTACTGTCCTTTATGTTTGACAACATACCTAAACACTAGATACCAATAGCACCCCCGCATTGGGACAACCAAAAATGTTTCTATGCATTACCAAATGTCCCCAAGGGTCAAAACTGCACGCAGTTGGGAACAATTGCTTTGGATGACCCCACAAATCAGGAGTGTCTGCAAGCAGATCCCAAACACGAGAACGGGGCTTGGTCTAGAGAATGAAGATATGCATGAAACAACAGAACAGAGCCTCCAGAATCGGTCATCTATACTCCTCGAAATTATATGATTAGGTTATGAGTGAGGGCTCAGTTTTTAGCTTTTAATGAATCAACCCCAGAAAATTCAAATTAGAACTCACCTTTACCGGAACTTCAGATTGCTTTCAAGTTTCTGAGTCCTGGAGTCCTGAAAAGCAGTTCTCTCCAATCCATGAATGTCCCTTTATCTTTTAAAATACATGCTTCCTGGATCACTGCCTCACTTATATTTAAGTGTGCCCAATTATAACTTCCTTATTGCGAAGGCCCTGCCATTTGTTTTACAAAGCAATGTTCTGCACCAGGTGAGCAAGTTTATTCCATGCTCAGAAAAGAAGTTTTTTGAAAGAAAAAAATACGCTGCGACTTTATAAATTTTTACGAATCTAGGTCTTGAAACTATGGGCCTTCAGGCCTTCCAGCCGTGAATGTTAAGAGAAAGGCCCTAAGCCCCCTCCGTACACTATCATTAAGGCCTTGTCATTCAAACTGTGGAACCAGGACAAGCGCATAGGCATCACCTGGGAACTGGTTAGAAATGTAGCAGCATCTCAAGCCCCGCTCCAGATCTATTGAATCAAAAGCTGTATTTTAACAAGATTCCAGGTGTTTCCCATGCACGTTAAAATGAAAAGCAATAGGTGAGGGTCTTGAAATCCACCTTGCTTTCAGAACGTTCGAGACACCACATATTTATTCAGAATAATTTTGCATTAATTTATAGGACTTTGATAAATGTCCACCTCCCTCTCGAGATTAAAACACTGAAAGGGGAAATTTCTTACTGTCAGGCCTTAGAGCCCCCCTCCCCGCTCCCCTCCCTTACACATCGGTGTTTGAAAATCAATGAACTGCACCCTGAAATCTCACCATGATCTGCTCCTCCCAACCCACAAGCTCAAATGGGTTTCAGAAGAGGTTTAAGTTCTTAATTAACATATTCTGAAAACCTGAACTTTCTCAGATCTCTGAGGGATGATTAGGAAGGATCTCTAAGAAAAGTTTTTCCCTTTTTGCTTGAATAATGTATTTATCCAAGATTTGATGTCCCCAGCTAAGAGTTCTCTGCATATTGGAAAGACAGAAACTATCGAGTATATTCCCTACAATTCTTTATGAGAACTAATTTTTATTCTTGTATAATTAAAAAAATTTTCTTTGCAGTCGTTTTCTCCATCAGGAAAGGTTATTAGAGTATGAGTAAAGTATTATAAGTTAACAGAATTACTAGCAAAAAAGACTTTTCACTTACAGTTCACATATTTGTACATTTACTTATAGCTTAATCTGCCTTTCCGTAATAGAATTGAAAGCTGCTGGGCACAGTAGCTCACACCTGGAATCCCAAGCACTTCGGGAAGGTGAGGCAGGAGGATAGCTTGAAGCTGGGAGCTGGAGACCAGACTGGCCAACATAACAAGACCTTGTCTCTAAAATATTTTAAATGTGAAAGATTAGCCAGGTGTGGTGGTGTGAGCCTGCAGTCCCAGTCCAATACCCTGGGAGGGTGAGGCCAGGCGACTGCTTGAGCCCAGGAGTCTGAGGCTGCAGCGACCATGATCGCGCCACTGCGCTGCAACCTGGGAGACAGTGAGACTCAGTCTCAAAAAAAAACTTTAAAGCAAATATTTACAATGAAATGATAATAAACCGTAAGTAAAGCAATTTACTAAGGCATGACATGGGTTACAGTGATCTTCTGATCTCTCTTTCCCTGTTCATGCTAATAAAAAAAAAAGGTTTCTCATGTTTTATAACCTAGAAAGTGTAATACTACAGGCAATGTTTTTGTTCCCACCATCCAAACAGTAGAAAGGATTCTATGAAACATCATTTAACTACCTCAATACTTTTTTCCAAGTCAATAAAAAAAACTCAAAAAACAAGAATAGACAACTGGTATTACTAACAGTGTTTTTATTTACAAAGAATTGTTTTTATTTGGCCATTTGGAAAACCACTAACATTTTTTACTTTAGAAAACATTAAATAATAAACAAGATGTTATACAGTACTTTGGATAACTTCTTCCGTCCGTTTAGTGCAATGTATCATTGGCACCGAAGAGTAAAATTTTCGTTTATTTTCCCCTTTCATCTTCAGCTGTACAGTCATATGACCATAAAGGAAATCAATCATTAAAAATGGATCTACGGCCATATTTTCTGCCATGACTCAAAGGCTAAATGATTTATATTCCCCCTCCAGCCCTGCCTTTACCAGGTTAAATGACAAGAGACCTTCTACTGTACCTAGTGTTCAAAATATATTACTGTTCTATGGAACCTGGGAGAGTCCAGTTCATAAGAGAAACTGAATCATACTGATGAGGTGAAGGAAGGTCTGCCGGTGTAGGGCAGGGCACTCTTTCTCAGCAGCCAACCTAACTTGCCACACACAAAGCAGAGAGAATGCACCAGATGAAAATCCCTCTGAATTGTGTTTGTTGAAGGATCTCAAAGAAAAAGTCTGAAACATCCATTGAACAAGTGAAAGGTTTATAACTTACCATGAAGAAACATTTAAAACCACCACCACACCACGACACTATTGAGATACTAAAATATTCGTCCATTATACTCTCATTTGGAATAAATAGTTTTCTTTTTTCTTTAATACTGCTAGGATTGCCATAAGGGAGAGAGATTTCAGTGAGCTCAGCATTTAGGGGCCCTTCCCCTTTTGACCCCTCTCCACTAGGAGGACAAGAGGGAAATGCCTAAATTAAGCCTTGCCTAAATTACTTAGTTATAAAGATTTTCATTGCATACTACTAGTAGGATCAAAACATCTTTGGGGAGATTCTATAATCTGTTACTTTATCTTGGGGTAAGAACATCTGTAACCATCTTAAATAGATAAATTTTAATCTAATTTTTTAAAAAGGAGAAACAGAGAGAAAGAGATACTGAGATTTTCACACTTCTTTTTTTATGAAGTATTCTAATTTAACAATGGCCTCTGCCAAGAAATGCTCCCTCATACTCTAGTCTAAGCCCATTTCCTCTTGTTCTATTCTTAGTGCATATGGAGAACAGCTGGTCACCATCCTCTCTGTGCCAACCCTTCATATACTGGAAAACCATCAATGGTTTGCCCCTCAGTCTTCTCTTCTCCAGGCTGAATAATCCCAGTTCCTTTAATTTTTCATCATAGATCTTTTTTTCCAACCCTTTAATCATCTTTGTGATTCCTGGCAAAAACAGCAGAAAATATTTTGATTACTTAATCAGAAATGAAGAAAAACCTCAGGAATAAGTTGTCTTTTAAAGGTTACATTGTTTCTTAATATATAGGTAAAATATGCAGGGAGGAAATACAGTTGGGGGTTCACGGATCTTAGAATTCCAACTTGTCCTGCTCCTCCAGTGTGTATAAATCCCATTCCAACACATCCCATGCCTCTGAGCATGGGACTTGCTTCTTACTCCATCCTGATACAGCATATGAGTGACATAAGTTATGAACTACAACTGCCTAAACTTACATCAATTTAAAACGTGTGAAAATCTGTTCCAATGGAGTTTCTCCTATGCTTCTTCTCACTCTGCTTTAATAAACAGGATCCTTTTTCTGAATCAACCAAAACATTTATAAAGCTTCCTACATATTACCCGAGAGAGCTATGTTATGATGGTAAAAGCTGTGGTTTAAAAGTGTAACTTGAAACAGTGAGAGTTTTATATATTAACTGCAGTTTCTTGTCTTCTAAAGGCTTCCCATCTTTGGCAAAGATCAAACTTTGCCATTAAAAAAAAAAATCATCACTCTACTACCACAATGCAACACTTCTGCCAATTTCCTGCTGCTGCCAATGTAAGGTCATGGAACTGGATGACATTTCACCATGTATTTTTTAACTTGAGATCACAAGCTTCCCTTTACCTTGCAACTAGAGTCTGTAAATATTAGGAACACGCAAATACTTAGTATCAATAGCACATGTACACAAAACACAATACTACTAACAAGGGATTATGTGCTCACTCTACATAATTGTCTTTAAAAGAAAAAAACAGATAAGAATAAATGTATCTTGATATGTTACACACCCTTATTTTATAAAGTGAATGGCAGTAAAAGTCAGAGTTCAGGTCAGGCCAGAACTAACTTAAGTGAAGAGAGTAAGTTAATTTCACAAGCACATTGTACATATTTCAAGGGAAGTCAATACTACTCATGGTACAACACCAAACAGATAACATCATGGCCATTTGCAAAGATTTCTTTTGAAAACTGCTCCCGTAACTCACTCCCACAGTTTGCTACAAGGAGCACCTCGTAATCAGGGTGGAGGATGGTATGGGTCACACATGCTGAAGGCCTTCTTGAAAGAGACACAGGATGGAAGGCAACACCCACAGATAGCTTGGATGTGTCTACAGATGCCCCTGTATTTCAAGGAGGATGTCACTATTCATTGCGATTGCACAATAGCAGGCCAGCAAAACCTGGGTCACCAAATAGACTTCCTCCTGACCCACTGACCTACTCTTCTCCTAGGCCTGATAAAAGGGAGAAGAGGAGAGATGATGAGAATTGGAAAAAGAGGATGGAGCGACATAGGAGTTCATTGCTAGTTCTGGAGTTGTTAGGGTTCTTCAGAGCAGTGGCCTTTTTTCAAGCTCACATCATCCAATCCAATCTCCCCAGTGTGACCACGCCTTTTTTCACCTTTGAAGATGACCTAGGGAGAGAATGCACATACCAGTCAAGCCTCCTCTGCCCCTTTCTAATGCCTGCTTATTAAGCAAAAATAAAGGCAAGCCTTCCCCCCAAACCAATTTTAAACTTATTTTGCAGGAGGAAAAACCAGAATATAGTTGCCAGTATCACTGAAGCTTGTCTTTCAGTAGAAACTGAAATCATCAAACTGTTCATCAGACCACATTACTCAGAATCAATTACTCTTTAAAAAGCCATTCTAAGCTATAGACCAATTCAATTTAGGATTGTTTATAAAGTGGACACTTTTGTCAAGGATTACCAAAGTTAGAAGAAGAGTGTGATGGAATATAAAGGAACAGATATCAGGAGCCAAAGATCTGAAAGATCATAATCACACAGCCTGTCTTAGATATTTCTTAGTTCCCTTTTGGTTAACATAGCATTCTTGCTGAAAATGGAATAGAATCTAACACCATAATCCAATCACACTGTTGTTTTACCTATGTAAAAACCAAAACCTTTCATTATTCTTACATTGTATTTTCTATAGCGCATTCTTGCTCCTTATAAAACAAGAGAAAACCTGAGTGCTATGATTTAAAATGATTATCTTGCTTTATTTCTCTAAACAATATAAATATTGAGAAAGTTTTAAGAAAAAGTATAAAAGAATTAAACAAAATCCAAGCACTCTGATAAAAACTGTATTGATGGAATCTATCTTTTCTTTCTAAAATAGTTTCTTATAAACTATACCTATATATAGGCATAGGTATCTCCCAACAGCAAGTTTCATAAGCACCAGCATAAAGATGACATTTTCCCAAATGCCTTTATTATTCTGTTGGGATGCCATAGGCCATTTTCTTGTGACCTATGACTTGATTACTTAAGATCAAATTTATATATTCCATCAAAGCACTGCCCACATCCTGTCCTGAATAGAATAGGGCTTTCCAATTGTAGTTCTGAGTTCCCACCCTAGGCTGCCTAACTGTGATCTCTGAAACAAAGAAAAAAAGTTGAACTTGAAAAAAACATTTCAAAAAAGAAAAAAGAACCATCTCCTGGGTAATTTATGATAGTAAAAGTTTGAAGCATAAGGAATTAAAAGGGAAAGTGGAAACAATTAAGCTCACCACCCCACCCTTTGAAGCTTCTGTTGATCAACTTAAAAAAAAAAAAACAACTTTTCTATTCCTAGATTTTTTTTTTCCATCAAAAAAAAAAATGCTGGATCTTTACCAGGGTTAGGGTGAGGTGGTGATCACAGGTTGCAACGAAGAAGAATGAAGAAGCAGAAAGGGGTTTCAGAAAGAAGCACTGAATGGAGTCATCAGGCCTAGAGAAAACCCCAAACCTTTGTTTGAGCCTGAATTACAGAGGAAGGCTTCTTCAGATTCAGATCCCAGAGTTCTCCTATGAAAGGAAAACATCCCAGGTTCTGCCTTCTTTGTGGATCTACTTACGCTCTTGACGTCACCCCCTCGTAAGGTGATCTGTGTTTGCCTCCAGCCATGGCCACCATTTCTTCCCCACAGGGCTGCTCCGTGGGCACCGTGTTTTCTCACAAACACCTGGAGTGTGCCAGAGTGCAACCCCGTCACCTTGTGCCTGAACGACAGGCACAGGTCCCCTGAATGCATGAGGCGGCCGAGAGGTAGCACCAAGCGTGCGGCTTTTCCCCCTGGGGCTTTGGCTGCCAACACTGTCAGATACTGTCCACCTGAAATGGGAAAAGCAGGGCTGTGTGTACGTGCCAATATCCCTTTCTAGAACAAGCAGCATGGACAGGAGTTTTAGTTTTTTTGTTTTCTTTGTAAAGAATTCCAGATTTTTGAAGAAGAAAAATATGACTTACTTCTATGCCTGTCTTAAATTCTATGGTATGTGTTTACAGAAAACATTCACTTAATTTGCTCATAGACAGTGGAAGTAACACCAGAGACACGCTATAATTAGTAATCCAAACACTATCAATATTTCCAATGGAGGATGATCAGACATACAGGCATGCAGCAACAGATACACATTCAGCACCTTCTGACCCTCACCAATTTGTGATTATGTTGTCCAATACCCCCTGCCACTCTGGCTTGGTGGTTTGGTAAAACTGATCCTAAATTTCCAGGGAGAATTTTCTGGTGGATTATTAACCTCTGCACAGTAAAGCAGACGGTGATTTAAAGGGCCCTATATCTGCTTATTCTCTCCTCCCCCAACTTTAAAAATAAATCTCCAAATATAGAGGTTTTTTAAAAAAAACAAACCAGAGTTGGCTGTGCTTCTCACACTGGTGTAAACCTAACACCAGGAAGATACAGAGGTATTCAGGAAACCCTCCACATCTTCCTGGAGCATCAACCTTATTTTATTTAAAATATTTTTATAGTAAAACAAATCTATATCATATCTATTCTATAAATATGTCCTATCATATATACATGAACACAAATATTAATAAAAACTGTCACTTTAGATACACCACTTTGATGATGTTCTCATATCCCCAGGGCTACAGAGTTTTCTTCCCTCAGTTTCTGTTAAGGAAACTGCATTTAAAAAAAATGGTTAAGTAGCAGCAAAGTTGGGGGTGCTGCTTCTCAAGAAAGTTGCAAGTAATATTTTGAAACTCGATCCAGGTACAAATGACATTCCCTCAGGCTGTTTTATCGCAGCCAACTGAAAGACACACTGTATGTTTCAACATGGGTTTTTCCATAGAAAAATGGTTGGAATGTTAAACATGTGTATCTATTTTGGTAGAAATCCCATTTAGTTTTCAGTTAAACTATCTCTTTCTTATGCTTCATTTATATAAGACACAATAAAATCTGGGATATCTTTTTATTCCAGCGTCTTCTTCTCTACCAAGTCCCCTCTGAGCTCTATAGGTCACAAGTGATTTCTATGCATTTACTATGTGCCAGCCTCTGTGCTAAGTGCTCCCCAGCAGGTTGTGAACAACTTAAAGTCTGAACCAAAGATTCTCCGAACCTCTGTGTTACCCTGCTGGCAGGTAGTAGGTGTTTAAGGATGTTTGAATAAATGAATGATGTTCCAGGGATACAGTAAAAAACTGCAGGGAAATAGATCCTTGATTCACGTACTTGAATCACTAAGAATACATAATGTCTTAAGAATCTTTCTCCCACCTCCCTCGCCCCCTTCCTCCACAAACTAATCCAAACAATATTTTGGACCAAAATATCTACATGGATTTTAAACGTCTCACTCTAAGTCAGCTTTTGAATCATCACAGGTATTCTGGTTAAGACTGAGATATAAGGTTATTATAGTTAACCTGCAAGTTTTGAGAAAACAAGGATTAAGTCCCTGTGGAATGTACACTAATACCACTCTGCCAGATGCTACCTGCAAATAAGACAACCTAACAAACCAAGGCATTCTAATGTAAGATTCAAATAATCCTTTTGCATATGTATTTAAAACTCTAAAATTTAAAACATGATAAATGAGGTTACAATTGTCCTTCCTCTATAGAGCTATTCTAGGGGTACCAGGTTTTACTTTTGCGTGCATGTGTGTGTGTGTGTGTGGTTTTTTTTGGCCATGAAGAATTTGTTCCCTTTGTAATAAAGGAAATGATACAAGTTGAAACATTAAGGGAAAAATGGATCCAGTGTCAAGCAAGTTACCTATTAAAATTTTCACTTCGGATTTCAAAATTCTGGCTATAAACATACAATTCTATTAAACATTCATTCAGTTTAAAGCATCACAACAGCTAAAGAATTTTGGGGAGGAAGGGTAAATAATAGATGCTGCAAAACTCGACCAGAAAGTTGGGTTATAAAGTGTTAGTTTACTTATTTTTAATTCTGTACTGATTGGTGCCTTTAAATTTTCAATTTACAAAATCTAGAGATATTTTTCAAGGTTTTGACTTCTGAACTTTTCTTATGTAATACATACACACAAATGCACATGAATATGAACTTTTTTTTAAAAAAAAGAAATACTGTATTTGCAGTATTGTAACTTGCTTTTTGTATAACCATTTTTCTATGGTACCAAATACACTTTGCATTGCTGCAATTATGCCAATAACCATTTAGCCAATTTCTTACTGAAGAACATTTAAGTTTCCAAATTTTCATGTTAAGATTAAAAATGTAATCAAATAGAAAGGTAAAAATGTTTTTAAATATTTGCAACACATTAAAAAAGGATAATTTTTCTTTTTATATAGAAAACTTTCATAAATCAATAATAAAAATACTAAAGAAAAATAAAGAACATCACAGAAAAAAATGACAAATATATGAAAACATGATAAACTTTTTACAATAAAAGAAATGCAAAGTAAAATTAAAAATAAATCAGTAAAAATACTAAAGAAAAAGAACACAGAAAAAAATGACAAATATATGAAAACATGATCAATTTTTTACAATCAAAGAAATGAAAAATAAAATTAAAAGAGATCCCTTTTAACCTATAGGATTGGCAAAGAGTTTGAAAATACTTTAATAATATCTGTTGGGGATGGTTTTCAAATACTGTAGGCAGAAGTATAAATTGCTACAATCTTTATAAAGGTCAATTTAGTAAAATCTATCAAAATTCAAAATACAAATGATCTTTTGTCATAGCCATTCCACATTTGGGAATTTATAGCTACAGTCTAACATATATTAAATAATGAATGTACAGGGTTATTCACTGCACTATTGTCTGAACTACCTAAAATCTCGAAACAACTTATGTTCCTCTGTGGTGGGCTGGTTAAATACACTGTGGTACATCTGATGAGTAATGGAATAACAGCTAGCCATAAATAAGAATGAAGGTGTTCTGTATGTACTGATAGAGGACAGGCTTCAGCCACAATGGCTAATACTATTTTAGTGGTAACTCTGGACGAGGCACTGCTTGAAATGCCTTACATATGTTTAGTAGATAGTACTGATCATCCCTATTTAAGTAACTTGCTCAAGGTCAAAGCCAGTATGTGGTGGTGTTGGGTTCCAGACCAGGTATTCTGACTTCAAAGTCCATGTTCTTCCTGTTAACGCTTAAGATAATATCAATAAGTGACCAAGGTAAGGCACAGAAGAGAATGCCATTGTGTCCACAAATATGTCTCTGGAAACACAATCAAGAAACTGGCTGCATCTGGCCAGGTGGTGAATGGGAGTCAGGGATGGCTGAAAGCTTTCACTTATATTGTTGATTTATTTTCCATTTATGTGTATTTTAAAATAATGTTTTAATGCTGCAGTAGACATATTTGTATGTACATGCTGGCATACTTGATCTGTATTTAAGCAAATTCCTTGTAGCTACCAGTGGCAGACAGAGTGCTGAGTCAGTTGCCCTTAATCCTTGTTCTCCAGAGATCAAGGTTCCAGGAAAAGAGCCTTAGGTCTAGCTTTGACACACACAGAAGGGTGTGTCCCCAAGGCCACAGTTACATACCTGCGGCATATCACCATGTCTGTCAGCAGCACAATTTTCCATTTCTTAGAGGCATTGTTAATTTCACATCTCACTGTGACTGAATGTGATAAAACCTAATAGCACCATGAAGGGCAGTTAGCAAATGCACTTATTTTGCAACTGTTTCTTAAGATTGTGGGTTTTAATAGAGAGTTTTCTTAGAAATATTAACATATAAGAATATTTACAAATTTGGGTCTTAGATTAGAACTGCACACCATTAAAATCATCCATAATTGGATATCCAAACATATATTCTTTTATAAGTGGTATAATCTGGATAGAAATAGGCAAACAATTAGCTTGGTAATTAGAATAATACACAGAAATTATTTGTTAATTTTTTTTTTTTGATGGAGTGTTGCTCTGCCACTCAAGCTGAAGTAGAGTGGTGCAGTCTTGGCTCACTGCAACCTCTGCCTCCCAGGTTTAAGTAATTCTCCTGCTTCAGCCTCCTGAGTAGCTGGACTACAGATGCCTGCCACCATGCCTGGCTAACTCTTGTAATTTTAGTAGACAGGTTTCACTATGTTGGCCAGGCTGGTCTTGAACTCCTGACCTCAGGTGATCTGCCTTCCTCGGCCTCCCAAAGTGCTGAGATAACAGGCGTGAGCCACCACACCCGGCCAATTTTTTATGTTCTTCTCCGGCCTTCACATGTCACGCACACACACACACACACACAGGCGCACATACATGCACACACGCACACACACAGTCCCTCTGCCTGGATTTTCTAGAAGAAAAAGCCATGAAAAGGTAAGCTTTATTAGTACTTTTTCCCATCGGTATATGGTTATAATTCTCCCAATATATTCTAAAAATATATTCTGCAATTCCATCCTCACATATGCACTCCTACCTTCCAACTCTCTGCCATCTTTTGGTCTTCCCGTCCTTCTTTCCAAGCTAGCACCCTGCTCACTGAATTTCCTGGGACTAGTTCCACATTCCATTCTGAATCAGGCTGCTACAGCTGGTTTAGAGATTTTCTAATCCAACTCTTATCTGACACTCAAAACCTTTTAACAATATCTTGCCATATGTCACCCAGTCAAATGCTTCCACCAACAGAAAACTCACTCCTTCCGTGTCATCCTGTTCTCTTTTTAGATGAGAGTGAACCAAAATGAATCTCCCTGTATGTTTTACCCATCAATCCTACTTCTCATCCCTTTTTTGGTCACAGAGAACAACTCTAACCCTAATCAATCATTTGAAAAGCAACCCTGCTGCATCATTTCCTCTCCAGGCTACACGTTATGGTTCCTTCACCTGTTTTTCACAAGCTTTGAGATACCTTTCCAAGCAGGTCATCCTCTCCTAAGTGACAATTAACTCTATTATTCTCATATTAGAAAAAAATAATTCTCAAAAATGGATTCACCACTTAACCAAAGTGGACTTTTCATTCTGGGAAAATACTATATTTCTATAGAAATGGTCCACATTTTTGGCAACAACATCATAAGGTTCACTTAGACTGATTTCATTACACATTAAAACTCTGAAGTCTTCTACACTTAGTGATATGTGACATATCACTCAGCTGTGTGACTGGTTTCTAGACTACCAGCCATGGCTTAGACTCAACCCCATTATATCTCACCCTCTTAACTGTGACCCAGTAATCTCATCTTTCAAATGCTGGTTGTGTCAGCACATACAGTCACTTCCTCTCCAGGTTTAGTCAATCATAGTTTGGTCAGTTTATTTTCAATACTGAAGTTCAGTGTCCTATTTATCTAAGTTCTTGGTAAAAACTTGGACCAGTTCTAGCAAAGCAGCCTCCAGTTCTAGAAAACTGTAGCCAATCATCAGGAGTTATCCAATCACTCCAGCAACCACTTCTTCCTTTCAATTTATTCTGTACTAACACAGTCCAACAACGATTTCAAATTTCTTTCTCTACCATTCTAATTTCTAACCCTCTTCTCATTTTTCCAACACAGAGAAAGGGAGATTTGGGTCACAACAAATTTAAACATTTACAAATATGATGAAAAATAAAAAAATGTTGAAAAGCACTAAATTGGTTCCAAAATACAGTATTTAAATTATAAAAATCAAGTATTTTGCATAGATTGTTTACATAGAAGTGTAGTGAATTCTCCTGAGTTTACCATGATTTCCTCTCCCCAATGTACCTTACTTGAAAGAATCATTCATTATGACCATAAGTATTATTCACCGTTCTATCTCACATGACTGCCACAGATCTCTCCTTCTGTAGCAAACTACTCCAGGTCAGCGGTCAGTCAGTCTAATCTATAAGTCTGTGATCTGCTAATCAGATCATGTGCACTACCACATGCACACCTACTGAGGCCAGCCTGTGGGACCGTAAAAAACACAATAATGCTGTGGACATTCCGGGTATTGAACTGCCTACCTAGGAGCCTGCGTAAGTAGTACAGAGAGGTCTGGACTTAATTCCACGACTCTCTAGCTCTGTGGCCTTAGGAAACAGGTGACTTCTCTGGGTGTCAATATTTCCTTTGTGAAATAAAGACAATATTACTTGCTTCTCAGAGTGAATAAGATGATAAAACATGATCAACTTTTCATAATAAAAGAAATGCAAAGTAAAATTACAAGAGACCCCTTTTCACCTATAAGATTGGCAGAGATTTAAAAAAATACTTTCATAATTTCTGTTGGGGATGTTTTCCAAACACTGTTGGTAGGAGTGTAAATTGCTGCATCCCTGTAGCAATTAAATAAATTTGTTTTAATTGCTACAATTAAATAAAATTGATGAGATGATAAACGAGCTAGGACTATCATAGGTATTATAAACACACACACACACACACATATATATACACATATACACACACGTATATATGTACACACACACACACATATACATACACACACATATATATGTTGGTTTCTCTCTTATTCACAGAATCTGTTACATTAATGATAACACTGTCCTGCTCAGAGTTAACCTTAAATAAGTAAGACAGTAATGCAAGAATGACTGAGTACAGTGTGTGAGGCACTAAATGATATTTTCTTTTACAATTAAAATAAATATAAGAACCAATTTGAATTTATTGAATATTCCTATTTTTAGGAATTTGCCTCACATTTTAATTTTTAAGTGTATCTCTATTTCAACCTTAGGGGATATAATGAATATATTTTTGGACTAATTTTTTAATACCTCACTACTCAAAATGTGCATTGAGGACCACCACAGGGCTCTTCAGGGAGCCTGTTAGAAATGCATGAAAACCTGCATTTTAATGAGGCCCTCAGCTGCTCTGCATGCACAATGAAGTTTGAAAAAAGCTGGTTTAAGATATAAGCTCTCTCAAGTTAACTGTTGTGTGTTTGGTGCTTTTACCCAGTATGGTATTCAAGAACTAGGCTTTTAGAATAAATGAAGTAACACACTTTTCCTTCGTATTTTGTATCTTTTCTTCTTAGAATCTATAATCAGGAGTATAAAAAGGAAAAAAAATGAAACGAAACTCCTCACCCTTCCATTAAGTAGGCCTCATCCACAAAAGATTTAACTACTGAGGGAAGAAAAGCTATCTTGAATCCAGAAGAAAAGATGTCTTATGAGTACTAAAACTTTAGATTAATAGGAATTGTGCAATTTTAAACTCTGCTGATTTCCAAGAACTATGTCTAAATCTCCCTTTTGTTATAAAGTGAGTGGTGGTGATTTATAACCATTTTCTTCAGCATCCAAGTTAGAGTGAAATTTTTTCACAGGGATAATCACAACTTTACAGAAATTTCCACTGCATCCTTCTATTACTACTTGAATCTGTGGAAAAAAAAAAAAAGAAAGAAAGAAAAAGAAAAAAAAACAAAGAAAAAATAACCAGGGACTACCTATTACCATGGTTGATATACCACTATACTACTTCTTTTATTCTTGGGAATGAGTGCTACAAGTAACTTGAGAATTATTTGCAATAATTAATCTAAATATTTTATTTATCAAGCTTTTTGAGAGAAATTTGCTGACCTTTTAATTAACTACTTGTCTCCCATAATATCATGCTAGTTGATAGCTAACAAATTTAATTCTCTTAAATAAATGAACTATAAATGCTAGGCATGGTCCTTTTTTGACCATCTTTATTAAGTAAACACAGAGATGTGTTACAGTAGACTTGATTAGCAGCAGTGGAGTCTTCAGAGAGTATCAAATTGAAATGTGTACCAGAAAAAGTTAAATGAAATAGTTTTACCTGCTGGGTCCCTGATCGGTTCCCAGTGCAAGTCATTATCTTTCTCCCTGATCCAACCACAAAGTCCATGGTCAAAATTACAACTGTGTACCAGAATACCTACAAGGAAATAACCAGAAAAATGAATGGATCAGAAAATGAACAAAAAACAACAAATGAATCTGTGAACTAGTATCTGTACAACAAGTGTTCTCTCCTATCCATATAACCAGAGCTTCCTTCCACGAGACCAAAGGGAAATTACATTAATCCTTTCTCAGCACAATAGTGCACATATGCTCATCTGTAAAAATAGAACATACAAGTATTGCCAAATTATGACCTTGTTACATCATCACTTAAAAAATATGATTTCCTTTCCACAGTTTAAGTACTACTTTAATGTATTTTTTAAAAATAAAATAATGATTCATAATTTTTTTGCTCAACTCATTTAACTACAAAGGAAATTTGAGTTGTTAAAGAAAAAAGGTATAATTTTCCCAAATGGTCCAAACAATCTACATTTATAAGTTATTTTCATGAAAAAAGAAACAGTAAAATGTCATTATGATGGCACTAAGAGTATAAGTGTCACCTGGATCATCCTTTGCTTCATCGTCTGCACTGACTCCTCTTTCTATTTCAAATATTTCAAACAAGTCATTTGAAGGTTGCCGTGGAACTGCAAGAGAAAGGTTTTGAGTTCGTTTTGTGTGTGTGTGGGTGGGTGAGGTATTCATGAAGAGGCACTATCTTTAACAAGGGCAGGAGGAAAAGACCTAATCATTTTATTCATCTGGATGAATCCAAATATTTAATTACATCTCACATGAAGATTCATGAGGTTTGTTCTGCAGTGATTTATACTGCAACAGTGATCTGGGTACATTTTTCTAAAAATGATTTTCAAAAGTTTCTACAACTTAAGAAAAATAAAAAGTCTTCATCTGGAAAATACATTTTAATAGAGCAACTGTTCATCTCTATTAAATTCTAAAATTTATCTCTATGAGAGATATATTATTATGATCTTTAAATTAAGGTTGTCTTAACTGAAAATACCTATGATGGAAGTAAATGGTTTGGTTTCTAATCACAGCATCTGCTCCCGCCCCCAATGAATGCTGCACATTGTTGTACTCTAATATACATTTCCTACCATAGCCTCCCTTGCTTAAACAGGTTCTCTGGCTCCTTTAAGATCAAATTCAAACTTCTTGGGGCAGTGTTTACAATCTACTCCACCAAAATACACAATGCTATCCAAACATGCCATTCATTTTCACGTCTCAGACCCAGTGCTCTCTTTCCTGCTAATTAAACTGCCAAAAATCTCCTCTTCCTTCAAGGCTCAGCATAAGTATCACTGCTTTTGTGGAAATTTTCATGCCCCAGGCAGAATCAAATTCTTCCCTCCTGTACCTCAAGAGTTCATATTTATAAGCCCCAATTACATGCTTTCATAAAAAACTGCAGCTATTTACATACACAGGTCTGTCCCTCTGCTAGTCTCTGAGGTCCTGGAAGGCATCAATCATGTCTTATTCGGGTGGCATTTCCAGGGCTTGACCTGGTGACAGGCACTCAGTAAGTGTTTACTGAGTGAATGCAAAGATCCTATTAGAATCCCATGTACTTTATCAATGTTTTTCCTCAAAGGACACAGTGGGACAAAGCATAAGAATTTACTTTAAAAAATAATTGATTCCTCTAAATCATTGATTTATTTATTCAATCAGTGTATATTTGATTGCCAAGCAGATTTCAACCACTGTGGCAGGCACTGAGGAGACAGGGTGAATGGGGTAGACAAGACTGAAGATCTGCATCTTACAAGTCTTGAATTCTAAGGGAAGAAGCAGAAGTTAAATATGGAGATAAACGAGTGCTGTAATTTGAGATTTTGATGTGGGTTGGGAAGGAAGACATCATGGAGAGTAACTGGTGGGGAAATGCATGGGAATGTTGGCGGTGGTGAGGGGAATTCTTGGTCAAAGGCCAGGGAATACTCCCTTCTCTTTGCCAGAATTTCAATTAATTAGCTTTATTTTTATAAGGCAGGGAGTAGGAGATGTAGAACACTATGAAACAGACATCACTCAAAGGGGTTCTTTTTTCAATGATGCTCCTATTATTTTTAGCAAAAATTCTGAAAATTAAGTAATAATCCCATAATATTTGCACAAGTTGTTTTTAGCTTACTGCTCCTGAAGTTTTTCCTTTTTGTTTCAAACGTTAAAATAGTGAAGCCCCTTGCCCTCTTACAATCCATACTTGAAATATACCCAGCTGGGAAGCAATGGAAGAAGAGAAGCACTAGGGACACAGCTGACTGTGGGTGCCTGGGGGTGAGGCAACTCCCTTCCCTCTTTTATAGCCCAGATGACTGACAGCAATGACATCCAATTACACTTTCCTTATTTGATGCTCTGAGAAGGGGAGTGCCTCTGTTACTTACTAGAATTATTACAAAATTGTAGACAAGCATGTTTTCTTTCTCACAACAGACAAAGTTATAAAAACCCAAAAGGACAATCATGTTTTTTGTCCCCTTCTCTTGTTTTCACTTACATAAATCATCTCCAAAATGGAACAGGCTCAACTCTTAAAGCACCATACTGCAGAGGCATTATGACAGTTTTTCAAGCTCCCCCTTTTTTTTCTCCCAGATGAAGGATGGTCAAATGGCAAATTGAGTCTTGATGTAAAGGTATGCTGGCACAGGGAGCCTGTTTACAAAGGGAGATCAAGAGGTCCTCTCTGAGGAAGCACAATTTAAACTGAAAGGGGAAGGATGAAACTTTCCAAGCAAAAAGCATAGCGTTGGGGTCAGGGAAGAAAGAGGGTTTTAGGCAAGAAAAATCCAAAGAAAGTGCTTGGAAAATTTAGAGAAAGGAGTTCACAATGGCTGGAGGATGTTGAAAAATGAATAAAGTGGCATGAAGAAAGGAAGAGATTAGATCATACAGTTAGAAAATGGCAACACAAAGAATTAGTCATGTAACAACTTGTAAAATGTCAGATGGTTTATTAATATTTTATGCACTTGGTTTCCAAGAACCATTTAATTTAGCAGCAGATGATCATGTACACCTTCATTACAATCCATTGGGAAACATTCCAAGGAATTTAGAGACCAGAAGTGCTCAGCAGCTACTGGTTCTTACAATTTTGTGTGCTCTACTCTATAACTATACCAAATTATTTAATTTTCCTTCCTCACACATACCAGCATGGGATTACTAAGAGCATCCGACTGAAGTGTCAAGAGAAGAAACACTACCTACTCCCTGACATACTTTACAGTTTATGTGAAAATATTAAGTGAAATAAGTAGCAGAACAAATCATTCAAGCAGTATTATGTTATAATTGCAACCATGTACAAGAAAAACAAATAAAAAAAAAGGACTAGAGGAAAGAGGGATAAATACACTAATATGCCAATATGCTAATAGTGATAATCTAAGTGTTAGAAATGAAAATGATGGTGTTTTTTTTTTTTTTCATTTGTGTTGGTTTTCTTTTTGTAATTCTACGTTTTTGGGATTGTTTGTAAAAAAAATCTGAATATGAATAAAAAACATACATAAAACATCTAAAGAAAAGAGAGTTCTGTTAGATAACATGTAAATAGCAATTATATGTCTGTTATTTGTATTTTGGTTACTCAAAGAGAACTCAGAATAGTCCTGATACTTGCTGAATGCAAGGCTATGAAATTGAAATATGTTTGTAAAATTCAAACATTTTATTTGATTCAAGGGAACTATTGTGATCAATGTAGAAAATTTTAATTAAAATGAATGACTAGCCTTGCCCAAAAATGAAGTATAACCAGGTGGACACTGATACATGATTTTTCTAATTATTCTTTCCCTGATTCATACTTCAGCTAATATTCAACTTAAATACACGACATACATATTTTATAAAAACAAACACATATCTGTTATTCTCTGTAGCTAGACCACTAATTCCTAGAATTAGAATGCTATAAATTTAGAAAACTAAAAAAGAATCAGAAAAGAGCTAGCAATACAATTCTTCCACCATCTGTCTTGCCTCCTTCTATTCCATCCACTCATTTATGCAATCAATCAAGAAACTGAGCATCAGCTATATACAAAGCATGGGCTAGGAGCTTGTTATAAAGCAATGAGCATACTCTTGCCTTCATTGGATTTACATCCTAGAAGTGAAGGCAGATTTTTAACAATTTCCCCAGGTAATGTGTGCTTTAAATAAGTAGAGGATGCTACATCAGTATGGGAGTGAGGAGTGAGGAACTGGCTAAGCTAGGCTGGGGAGGATACATGTCATGAAAATCTCTGAGAAGTGATGCCTTCTCTATGACATGAGTAGAAGTACTATGAGCTATGGATCTGGAGAATGAAAAGGCAGGGGACTAAAACATCAGAATTGCTGTAGACCTTACGTGGGGAGAAAGGCAGGGTGCAAGAAGAAGGGCACCAAATGGAATTGGAGATAGAGACAGACTGTGCAGGTGGAAACTGGCAGCCTCTGAAGGATTTTAACAGAGGAGTGCCAAGATCAGGTTTGCATGTTGAAATGACCATTCTGGTAGCAGCTTGGACAATGAACAGGAAGCAGAGAGTGGGTGTCATAGGGCAATTATGACTAAAATTAACATCAAACATGAATGTTCATATACTTTTAGAAAATGACCCCAGAATCTTTCTACCATTGGTCCATGTTTTACCCACCAAAAGATATGTCTTGCCTGTTGCTTCTTACAGCCTTCTGCATAAACTAAAAGAAAGGGAATGTACAGATACTGAAGAAAGTGACAGCTGGATGAAGGCGTGGTTTTACTGGGCTGAGAAGCGCAGTAGTCTCTAATGGCTGCTGTGTCCTGGAGTCAGGGATGAAATCAGCCACAAAAAGGAAGAGGGAAGTTCTTGTAAGAAATGCTGGCCATGCACTTTCTATTAAATATGTATTTTCCCCAGAGATGTGATACTATATAACCTGTGTTCACAAATGAGGTTTCCCAAATAGCCAACTGTGTATTTTTACCCAGAACACATTAAAAGTAAGCACAGAGAAGTAAATGTAAATATTATCATATACACCTCTCACCACTCAACTTCTTGCCAAGAGTAACTATGGCAAATGTAAGCATTCTTTAGTAAAGGTAGGTTTGCAACTTCTCTTTCTGTTCCATAGTAAACAAGGTGGTTCCTATGGCACTATCCAGGCCAGTTCTGGCATTTGTTGTTGGACTAAATGACTAAAGATAACACTGTCTTAAATTACTTTTATGCTTAGGAGTTTAGTTCATTGAAGAGAATGGTACATATGTAATTATCCTAATATTCTAAAGGCTGTTACTGGTGGCAAAATCTAGAGACTTCTGGAGACATGGATTGGAGGGTGGGGATGAATGACAAGGGTTTTATGAGATTATCTCTACTCTCCCCCATTCTCTCTCCAGATGCAGGACATATGCATCATAATTTTAAGTGATCGGGGGAAAAGCAAGTAGCAGGGCTGGAAACGAGTTTCTGAAATTTCTTTAACCATGTTAGAGAAAAGTTTTAGCCACCTATTCATTATAAGCCAAAAGCAAAGGGTTGTTGGACTCACAGAAATAAGACCTTGTTTGTCAAAGCTTTCATCCCATAGGAAGAAGCTACAAAGTTCCAAAAACACTTTTGGGCTGAGAGCAAAGAACAAAATTGGAAAAAAAATTAAATCTCTGGTGAAAGGTAGAGCACAGAGATAGCTAATCAACAATGAGCCCAAGTTTTGTGACACACCTATTTCTCCTTTACATATTGTAGGAACCTTTAATAAAGTTTTAGAAAAACTCAGAGGTACTTCTTGGAGACATGATAATTTTTTTTTTTTTTTTTTTGAGACTGAGTCTTGCTCTGTTGCTGAGGCTGGAATGCAGTGGCACAATCTTGGTTCACTGCAACTTCTGCCTCCTGGGTTCAAGTAATTCTCCTGCCTCAGCCTCCCAAGTAGCTGGGATTCCAGGTGTGTGCCACCATACCTGGCTAATTTTTGTATTTTTAGTAGAGATGGGGTTTCATCATGTTGGCCAGGCTGGTCTTGAACTTCTGACTTTGTGATCCACCTTTCTCGGCCTCCCCTCCTCCTCTCTTCTAAGCCAAAGGGAACCATGAGGGTTGGGCTCTGCCAGGACTGCGTCCTTCCCACCAGAATTCAAGTGGTAAGCAGACTCTTTCATAAAGGCTGCTTGGACCGAGTGCAGCATAAACACCTTGTAGGGTGAGCAGACGCCCACCAGCTGCTGGGGACAGGTGTCTATGCACTCAGGCCAAAAAAATCTATTTATAGAAAGAATGGAAGCTTTTATCCCACAGGAAGATCTGAACTAAAATAGGGTCTGAACTAAAATAACATAGAATGCTTATTTAAGATATAGATTCCTAAATCCTTATGGCACATTTACTAAATCAGACTTTCTGAGGAAACTACTTCTCAGTCTTTTATTGATTGAATGATTGATTGATTGACTGGAGACAGAGTCTCGCTCTGTTGCCCAGGATGCACTCATCAGACCCATTATGTAAGTTTCCCATCTACTCAGATTCATCTCTGAAAAGACTACGGTCATTATTTTCACAGTAAAGAAGTTGAGATGATGCTGTCTCTATTTTAAAATCACAGCTGTCTAACGATACTATAAACAACTAAATAAAACACAATATTTTCAGTATTTGGTAATAAGTAAATAAATAAAATAGCAAGTTTCTATTTTCATTTTCTCTGTGCACATAACCGCTCACATTTGCAAACCAATTTGTTTCAAAGGGATCTAGTTAGTTAAAAATAACATTAAAATTGTAATGAACCATAATAAAAAGCATGAGAAACATGTAAACTCAGAACTAGAAAACAACATAGGCTGTCTTTTTAAGAATTAAGTAGGAAATGTTGTCATTACTATATAAATGAATTCAACATCAAAAGAAGCAGTAATAGCTAATATGTATTAAGTTATTATGATGTGCCAAGCACTATGGTAAGAATTTTACAGGTACCCTTGCATCTAATTTTCACAACAGCCCAATGAGGTAGACACTATTACTAACCCTGACTTATAGATGAGAAAACAAAGGCATAGAAAAATTTAGTGATATGCCCCAAATTACAGACTGGCAATGAGCAGGATACTTGTAATTATAACTCTATCGACAAATGTGCATGTAACTTAAAAAAAATCTGATTCTGACTTTGGTCACAATCACTGAGAGCTCAATCTATACATTTGGAGAGAATGATATTTTTTTCTTTACTAGCTACCATAGGATCTAATTAACATATAAATAAAAAATCTTGAAAACTTTCAGAATTCACAGCACCAGATCCTGACCTGTGAGCAGTGACAATTTGCTCCTTCAAAACACTAGCAGAAATTAAATTTTCAAGGAGATGTGAGGCATCTTCTCAGGGTCTCTGCAGGCCTTACTGTTTACTACAAAGCAAACTAGTTTGAAGACCTTTACACCCCTCAGGAGAAGCAATCTTTTTACTCATCACTACACAGAATCAGAAAGACCATAATATTTCCATGACTAAGAACAGTGTGATTGAACTAGCCACAGATTCTGTAAAATCTGTAGAAGAGAGATGAGGTGAAAAACCTCAAGACAACATGCAGCAATCAGTAAAAGAAAACAATTTTCTTCTTACTGCTTGGTACTTGGAATTGCAGCACATTCTCATATAGTGTAATAACAGCAACAATGAGGCTGGTTCTCTGATATGGCCACACGTAAGAGCACCTGATACATATTAATAATGTTATGTTCTATAATCTGGCTTCTTTTAATGCCTTTCCTCTTTATTTTATGAGTCAGATAGACATATGTCTAGCCACAATTGTTATATTTTAAACACGCAACATTTGGCTAGTTCTGACTCCATCCAGAATAGTTCTGCTGAGTTGGAGCTGCCATTATGCTTTAGACAGAGCCCTGCTATCCAAAGTGGGGACTGCAAATCAGAAGCATTACCTGTGAGTTTGTTAGAAATGCAGAGCCTCAGGTCCTATTCTAGACACACTGAATCAGTCTTCATTTTAATAAGATCCCTTTGTAATTTGTGTACCTGTTAAAGACTGAGATAGGCCAAGCACGGAGCCTCACGCCTATAATCCCAGCACTTTGATAGGCTGAGGCAGGTGGATGGCTTGAGGCCAGGAGTTAGAGACCAGCCTGGGCAACACAGCAAAACCCCATCTCTATTAAAATTATAAAAGTTAGCTGGAGGTAGTGGTGCATGCCTGCAATCCTAGCTACTTGGGAGGCTGAGGCACGATAATCACTTAGGTTGCAGTGAGCCGAGATTGTGCCACTGCACTCCAACCTGGGTGACAGAGTAAGACTCTGTCTCAAAAAAAAAAAAAAAAAAAAAAAAACCCTAAAATAAAAATAAAATAAATTAATTAAAATAAATAAAGGCTGAGAGGTACTTTCACCAGTAAGTCTGATTTAGTAAATGTGTCATAAGGATTAGGAATCTACATCTTCCCCCCTCACCCCCCGAGGAATCTACATCTTAAATAAGCATCCTATGTTATTTTAATTAAAATGGGCTTCTGACAATACTGGGGGAAAAAAATCTGTTTCCTGGTCCAAGTGATGTCATATTCCCTCTCATAATCCAAATTTCCTAGCTAAAATTGGACATATTTGTCACATTGAATTGTAAGGGATATTTTGAAAGGTTAAAAATAGAAGTTAATAAAACCTTCAATGAATTTCTTAAAATCATTATGTCTAAAATAAAATGAACATGATTAAGAATCAGAATCCTCACTTTCCTGCTAAGAGTGGGGTTGTATTACTCTGCCCCCTCTCTGAAGGAATTATTGCTATAATGAATAATTTTGTTACAATAACAAAAAGTAATTGATAAAAGTAATTTATAACAGTAAGGCTAACAAAAAGAATGAAAATCACCCAAAATATCATAAACTGGATATATCCATGGTTACTATTTTGGTCTTTTTTCTTCCAGATTTTTATATACGTCCAGACCTATGCAGACATGTATTTTATATCTAATTGGAGTCAAAGGGCATGTAGTTTTGTACTTTACAGGTAACCTTTTAGTAACATGGATATTTTCCCAAATTATTAAACATTTTCCAAAAAACATTATGGCTAATAGTTTTGTAAGATTTCATTACATATTGCTAGACTAGAAAGCATGTCCCCCTAACTTCCTTTACTTTGGGTTCTGCAGAAAGTTTTTCCAATTTTCTTTGTTCTGGGATAGCTCCTACCCCGCCTCTGACACCAGATTTTTGTCTTTGGAAAGTGGCTTTTTAACAATCCCCTGCAGCAAACCTATGATATCCATACAGGCATACCACCACTTACTGCTGCTTTTCTGGCTAAATTTGTGTAGCACCTTTCTGCCCTCCCCAATCCGAGACCAACCCGTTAGTCTCAAAAACCAGACAATGAGAGCTAATTAGTGAGGGATGTTGGGTTTTGTGAGTGTGGTCTCCATACTTCTTAGTTTAGCCCAGCCTGACCTAAAGTTGATTCCAATAAACTCTAAACCCATGATTCAAATAATCCCATGGTTAAAACAACTTGGGCAAAGATACATTATATGCCTCTCTTAGAGATTTACAATATTGTTAGCACATTAAAGTACTGAGAAGTCTTACAGTTAACAAACCGACTTAACTTGGCTAAACCTAGGATTTCTCAAATACATCTGACTAAGAACTTTTTAAAGCACACAATTACATAATAATTCAGAGAAATAATGCTCTGTAAAACACACTTTGAGAAGCACAAGTCTGTCTCATGAATGAAAGAACAAGAATTTTATGCTGTATTAAATAACTTTAATGTCGCTCAAATCATGCCTACAGGATTAGCCCTGTAAATATATCTTATTATATTTCTAGTCATATAACCTAAAAGACCCTAGGGCTGCTTAAGCTAAAATTATTTTTAGGCTGGGTGCAATGGTTCATGCCAAGAATCTCAGCACTTGAGGAAGCCAAGGTGGGAGAACTGCTTGAGCTCAGGAGTTGGAAACCAGCCTGGGGAACATAGTAAGACCTCGTATCCACAAAAAATAAAAATAAATAGCTACCCAGCTACTTGGGAGGCTGAGGCTGGAGGATCACTTGAGCCTGAGAGACTGAAGCTGCAGCAGCCTGAGTGACAGAGTGAGGCCCTGTCTCAAAAAAAAAATTTTTTTAATGTGTTTAATATTTCATATTACACATAAAAAGTTGCATCCTTAATCACATATTAACTTCTCACCATCAAGGTTATTTATAGTAATAAACAAAACGCAGTAATCTTTTACATTTCATAGTAATTCAGAATTCACAAATTCTTTCCCTTGTATTATCTCTGATCTTTGAAGCTACTCTATCAGAAAGGAAAGCTAGGAACATTCCCCCCATTTTACAGATGAAAAAATTGGGATGGAAAGCACAGTAACTAGTCCAAAGTCACATACCTCACAAGTACTAGAGGTGAAAATCAAGACTACGTTTTCTGATTCAGTATAATATTCTATCTTTAGTAGTAGTTAAAAACCCCTCAGTTCCAAATGTTTCAATGCTATTTTCGTATTCCTTTTCTATGCCTTTCACTGTTTCTCAGCATCATGCTTAAAATTTAGAAGTATATTAGACTTAGAATTTCCTAGAGAATGTTTGTTTTCAATGGCTATAATAAGCTGTATCAGGATAAGGAAAAAACCATAATCTGAATTAACTTACTTTGGTTATTTGGAGAAGGAATATCAGAACCAACAAGTAAAATGTAACTAGTCAAGCATATGAAGGATTATTTAGAATGAAAAAAAAATTAAATCCAATATAAAATTCCATTTCAGTCCATTCAACAGATATTTTTTAGTGCCCACTATGTGACCATTGGAGGAAAATACTTCTGGATATTAAATAGCTGTCCATAAATCTCTACTTTCCAATAGAGCGAAATGATTTAGATTATAAAACATATTAAAAGAAATCCCCCGTGATCAGTATTGGGTCAGATTTGACTATTACATATCTTTGACTCCAACATTTGTGACAGATTTGGAAAATGAAGAATGTTCAAAGTGCCAGCCAAAAAGATTGCTAAGTGGGTTGAAAAACAGCATTTCTAAGAAAAGATTAATGAAATATAAATTATTGGGCCCAATGAAGAAAGAGCGAGTATGGGATCTGGAGACAATGAACAACTGTGTCCATTAACCCTAAGTATCTGCCAATATTAAAAAGGCATAAACTGCAGTTTCATAAATTTAGGTTAAATGTAAGGAAGAATGCTTTAATGATGGGATGAGTTAGTAAAAGCGACCTCAGTCACCTTTGGAGACGGTGGCTATGATTGGGAGGATTTAACAAAGACCTCCTAAGGATCTCACACTTGGATAATTAACGTTGGTTTAGATGCAAATTTTTAGGCCCCAAATTAAAATACCAAAAGTCCATTATAACTACCATATCTAACCAACTGCTTGAAGTTTAAATAACTTTTCTGTTTCATACCCCTTTCTTTTGGAAGTAGCAAATGAACAAAAACTCCAGTGTCAATGGTACTTTAATACTTACAGGAAACATTGATTTAAGGCCTAGGAAGATACAATAACATGGTGCAGATCACAGACTGCCTACGAGTACAATACTTTTAATTATAACGGTACAGACAAATGTACACGTAACTTAAAAAAAAATCTGATTTCTGATTTGGGTCACATTTGCCAAGAGTTCAATTTATACTTTCTAGAGAGAATTACTATTTTCTTTAGTTGCCATCATAGGATCCAATTAAAACATAAATAAAAATTTGTCTGAAATCTTTCTAGCATTAAAAAATTTGTGCAAGCTAGTAAATATATGCTGTGAGACATAACTTCTGAGTTAATATCATTTTCCTTTCATTAACATTGATATGTTCACAGTAAAAACACTAGAGAAACATCAATGTTTCACTACTTCAGTGTGTACTATATAGTATATGTACATTATTGATTTTCTAAAATCTAAAAAATGCTGCATTCCACAAGTCATTTGGATAAAGGATTTTAGACCTGTACTCCAGAGGAAAGATGACTTGGGCCAGGGTGGTAGCATTGGACATGGTGAGACATGGTTACATTTAAATATAATTTGAAGGTAGAGTTAATAGGATTTCCTTACAGATTGGATGTATGTATGAAAAGAGTAATTAAGGATGAATCCACATTATTAGACCTTAGCAACAGGTGACGGAGGTCCCATTACCTGGGATAAGAAAGGCTGAGAGAAGAGCATGTTTAAGGGACAAAGAGGAACAATTCTGTATGTGTTGAGTTTGAGACATCTATTTTCATCCAACTGGATAGGTTAAGCAATCAATTGATATACAGGTCTAGAGTCTGGGGAGAAGTTTGTGCTGAAGATGTGTTCTTGTTATGATTTTTTTTTCTTCCTTGATTTTCTTTTAGAATATTTTTACAGTCTTTTCTCAGGGGGACAATGCACATACATTATAAGGAAAAGCTCTGTTTCAGAATCTCTTCCATTAAAAGAAGTTTTTCATATCTCATAAATATATTCGGTTATGATTTATCAAGTAAAAATTAAATTTAAAAATATCTTTCAATGTAAAGAAAATACAGTTAAAGTAGAGGGCTATTTGGAGGAGACTGCCAAATAGTGGCCATAATTAACATCACCTAAAAATCTATGAAATGAGGTGAGCTAAATTCTATTCTCAGACCTGTGGAGAATAAGGATAATTTAAGAAGTTATAACAGAAGTGAAGAAAATATTCAGTAAAGAAATGGTGTTGAACTGAATTGTACTAAGGTTCCTTTCTGTTTTCACAGTGAATAGACACTAGTTATTTGTCCTGAATTAAAAACGTACAGCCCTTGCCTTATTTAGAATATATGTTATAATCCCTAGACAGTAAGGTAAAAAGCTTCTAAAGCATTCTCACATATGCTGGACTTAATAAGCAGCTAAGATGCTGAAGATGAAATGAGAGTGGAATTTAATTTTTGGCAGGAGTTTCTAAAGGCAGCAATACTATCTGTGGCATGCAACAGCCTTGGAACAGGATCAAGACAATCCTTTCCCAGGGCATGTCTTTAAGATCACACTCTCTAACAATGAATGCTCCCAAACATCATTGGAACTCTGTATTTCCCCAATTTTATCACATTAAATTGTATTGGTGAACTTCAGTGTCATTTTAAATTCATATATGTATTGGCATAGAGAGGAATACTGGAACTAAAGAGAAACATTTTAAAAAGAAAATATTTTTTAAAATTCTCAGAAAGATATATTCTTTCATCATAATGAAAAATTAGTTAGCATATCATCTTACATTAAATAGCCAAATTTCCCTGTTATCCTAAGGAAGAAAAATAATATAAATACTGTAATTATTTAAGCACTCATAAATAAAAATCCCGTTGTATGATCACAATGAGATGAGAATTTAAAAAGGAGAGTAATAGAAAAAGACAGTATCTGAGATGAAGAGAGGGAGTAAGGAGAAAATTACAAAAATATAAATTTCAAAAGATAGTTATGTACATATAAAATGTATATTTTGAGAGCTACAGTCTAATTTCTCTAAAAATTATATCAATTATCCAAAACATACATGACTATATGAGAATTAGAGAATCTCAATCTTTCTTTAAATGGACAATTACCTAGAGGAGAAAATTTAATTGAGAGTCACATATAAGCAAAATGCAGCTCCAATTTCCAGTTTATTTATTATTTTATTTATTTATGTATTCATTTTTTTTGAGACAGGGTCCCACTCTGTCACCCAGGCTGCAGTGTAGTGGTGCAGTCACAGCTCACTGCAGCCTCAACCTCCCATGCTTAAGTGATTGGTCTGCCTCAACCTCCCAAAGTGCTGGGATTACAGGTGTCAGCTGCCACGTCAGGTTTATTTTCCTTTTTAAATACTAATATTAATATCAGTATTTTTTAACGCGGTAAAAAGTTATAAAGGTATTCAATATAAAAGGCATACAATTTAGGTTCACAATGGAGGAAAGGAAAAAGGAATAAAATAAACTAGTAGTGTATAAAGGAGATGAGGAGATAGGAGTGGTGAATGCAAAGGTAACCAAGAATAAGTGAAGTTACACAGGACAAACAGATAAATACAGGGAACAGATACAAGTTGTAAAATCCAAATTTTGGTCTGGTAAAAGTAACAACTTTTTCCTCCTTCAAAACTTGCTTCTCTTCCTGTATCCTCTATCTCCATTAGTGATACTACCTTTTGCCTTGTCACCTGCTAAGAATCTGGAAGTCTTTGATCTAATCCAGCCCCACTGTAGGTCTAACCACCAATTTACAGCAATCCAAGGGGTCCAGCTTCTCTCATCTGTCCCTGACGTGACCCTCCAATTTACTAGCAGTCTACTGCCTGTTACACCGCTTCCTACTTCTTTGTGTTTGTTGTGCTGTCCCCGTTAACTAAAATATCTCCCTTTCCTCATCCACCTTGCCCCACTTCACTCAGGAAGCCCTCCCTGAATATTCCCTGCCCAAAGACTGACAAGGTATCCCTTCATTCTACTCCTATAGTGTCCTACACAGATCTCTTTCACTAACATACTACCATTGATGTCCTCTGAGTAACCTATCTTTCCCACCAGACTATGACCTTTTCTGTTTTATCTTTATATAATCCCAACGGCTAATAGAAGGCCTCCTTGGCACTCTAATTAGACATTAAAAAATGTTCACTGACTGAATGAATGAATGAAGGGCGGAATTAAAAGTAAAATAGCATGGAATACAGTTAAGTTCCCCACCTCTGAGAGTTTTCAAGCAAATCCAACCGTGTCAGAATTCCCATACTGGCTAAGAGCTGCCACCTACCATATGACTTTCTGATATTCCTTCCCTTGCTACACACATTCTTTCTACTTGCCCAATTAGACTGACTCTTTCTGCAGCTTTTTATTATATTTGTCAACAAGGACATATGACTTTACATAGCTAGTTCTTCTTATGAGTTTCATTCTTATTCAAGGCATGGCCTGTGGTTGAAAAGTCATCATAAAGAGCCTATTGAAAATGTGCTAACATGTATTAGACTTACTGAACACATCTCCTCTGGGTTTCTGAGGCTCTGTCTGGACCCTGTTGTCAACTGTAATCCCTCCTGGAGGTGTACTGGCAGCAGGTGCTACAGTTGTCAGTCTAGTGGTTGGCCTTTCTGGGGTTGTAGGTGGTAGAGGTGTTCTGAGCTCTGTTGGCAGGGGTGGTGGCGGCGGTGGTGGAGTAGGACGTGGTGTTGGCTTTGGTGTAGGTCTTGTTGTTGGCTTAGAAGTGGGCTGGTTGGTAGTGATAGGAGGAATATATGGTGTCTTTGGAGGCCACCAAGTACTTCCGACATCAGGAATCCAATTACTATGTCCTCCATCACCCTTTAAAATGGTACCATTTCCCTTTGGTACATGAATTGGACCTGAAGGTTCAATCATAACTTTTGGGATATCTGAAAGAGTTAAAACTTAAATTAGTATGTAATCATCCCTCCCTAAAAAGTGAAGCACTATACTGACAGACACATGAAAACATCTCACGACAACTAGTATCATTTTTCACATTTAGAATATTACCTACTGTAAGTCACACTATTTTCGAAATAACAAATATATGTGTGTATGTGTATATATTTAACACATACATGCATATTCATATACACATATATATTCATCCTTTTGATGTATGTAGCAAATATATTGGTGTTTCTATAATGCATATGTATTATTTGCAACATAAAAAAGTTTTAAATATTTGTGCAGTGGAAAAGATAACCAATGAATTTTTAAAATGCAGAGACATTCTAAGTTTTTTTAAACATAAGAAATGCATAGTTAGAATTTATGTTGTATCCTCTGCTACATACATATTATAAAATTGTGTTTAGACTTATCTAAAGACAAATACTTTTCTTATCCACACTTTATATAAATTCAATCTGCATAAATACAGTTTGAGCAAATGTTCTACATAGCGTTTTATGGTCGGGTTTTCTTTCTCCTTACTGATAGATACAACTTCTTTTAAAGAGACATTTTTAGAGGTTGCAAACATCATTTGTAGAATATTTTTCCTTGATAATATTCACCAAAAAGAATCAATATTTAATCTGCCTGGAATGATACACTCCAGACTGGGAATGACCATATGACCCTTTAAAAACCCTTTAATCCCCATGATTTTATGCCACATGGTTTTCAGTCAATATTTTACTCAGGAAATTTTAAAAATTATCTTCTGTTATATGAAATGTATGTTAAACTATGACATTTGGGGTTTTTTCATGTTTATCTACTAACATAACCAGTACTCTAAATAAAACTTACAAAAAATTTAAAAGCAAAACAGTTCTGGATGTAGAGGAAATAAACATGAGAATGATTTTTTTTTTCTTTTGAGACAGGGTCTCGCTCTCTTGCTCAAGATGGAGTGCAATGGCATGGTCACAGCTCACCAGGCTCGTGGCAGTCTTAAGATGCCAGGCTCAAGTGATCCTACCACCTCAGCCTCCTGAGTAGCTGGGACTACAGGTACGCACCACTGCACCTGGCTAATTTTTAAAATTATTTTGTAAAGACAGGTCTCACTATGTTGCCCAGGCTGGTCTTGAAGTCCTGGTCTCAACCAAGTCTCCCACTGTGGCTTCCCAAAGTGCTAGGATTACAGGCATGACCCACCGTGTCTGGCCAGGAATGATTTTTTATTAGTAGAGTTAGGAGGCATAAAACAGAGGGAAAAAATGTAGAATATATACAGATTATCCCACCATCAAAATCTAATGCTAATGGCAAACATTTTAACAAAAGCAATTTCTCAGGGAGGACTCTATAATTTCTTTTCAACTACAGTAAAGAGATACAAATATTCTTAAGATTATGATGTATTACTACGTCCTTAGTTTTTAAAAATACTTGAGCAAGTGATCATATTGTTTGTGGAAATCACAGACAAATATAACCAATTATGACAATTATACTTCTTTGATAATCAATCTTACTCCTTATCTTCCCTAGCAATGGCCTTTGTGTAATCCTGTATTATCTGCTAGAATTTGAAGCTGAGAGACAAGTGCTACTCACACACACAGGTCAGTCCATCGCCCCGGTATCCTTCTTTACATTTGCACTTGTAGGACCCATGTATGTTATAACATCGAGCAAAGCTGCTGCACTGATACTGACCAAGGGAGCATTCATCTATGTCTGCGTCAGAAAGTAGGAAAAGAAGATGTTTATTTAGGAGATAAATATGATGACATGAAAAATATATACAGTTTAAAAAATGATTTTTTTTTGTCAATGTGATGGTCTACATAAATTTGGCAGATAAACAGAAGAAATAAAGTACATGTGGATTGGGAACTACCAGTGGTTGAACTGGATGTCCGCTGGTTTCTTTAATTTAATGCCAGTATTCTCTCCTGCCCCTGACATTCCAGCCATCACCACAAGATGAGACCTTTCAGTGCTCTAGGAAGAAACAACACAAAACAATGGTTGGGTTTCATTACCGTGACATTGGTATTTGCCTCCAATGTACATGAGATCGAAGCCTTTGTGACACTTGCAGATGTAGCTCCCAAAAGTGTTGACACATTGCCTAAATCTAGGGCAGGCGGCTCTTCCTGTAGCACATTCGTCAATATCTAGAAATATAAGTCAATAGCATTTTAGGAAGAGCAAGGGCATGTTAAGACAAAGTGGGTTTCAAAATAAATAACTGACTACAAATGATTGCCTGGCATGCATATAGTAGCTCATCATAAATGGTATCCAGCTGGTTGCCCCTATAGGCAACATAAATTCCATATACCCAAATTTCAACTCATTCTCCTAAGCCAAGTTGTTATTTTCTTGCACTCTATATATAAGCACACACTGCACCTGTATCTACCAAGTTGCTTAAATTAGAAACATGAGTCATTCATGAACTAGAAACAACCCTCTTTTCTTTAACTCCAAAATCATCAAGTCCAGTTAGTTCTACCTTTAATAAAATTGAATCTGTCTACTTTTCTCTTAATCCACCGCCAGTACCCTATTTGAAGCCACCATTTCCTCTGTTAGACTGTTACAAACGGCTTAGAACTGCTCCTTTTGCTGTCGCCCCCTCCAAAGCATTTTCAACCCAACTGTCCAAATGATTACATTAAAACATACAATCAGATCATTACTCTGCTCAAAATCTTTTAACTACTTCAACTTGTGCTTTGAATTAAATCCACATTCCTCTCTATGTCCTTGAAGGCCCTGCAACAAATCACCCTCACCTACCTCACCGATTGTATCTCAAGCCACCACCCTTCATACTCACACTTTGTAATTGAGTTACATGGGCCTTCTTTTAAGAGCCTCACACAGGCCAACCTCTCTCTCACCACAGTGCCCTGCAGTGTTTTCAGCAACTTGGCTGTTTCTTCACATGGCTAATGATACAGGTCTTACCTTAGGGCCAATAGACACATTCTGTTTTTCTCTTAGTACCCCATGTTAACACTTGGCATTGTCTGTAATTTTGTTGGGTATTTGTTTCTTTTCTGTCTCCCCCATTAGAATGTCAGCTTTGTGGGGATCAAAATCTTGTCTGCTTAGTCCATTTCTGTATATCCTAGCACTTAGCACAGTGTCTGGAGTATGCAAACTGCTCAGTAAATATCTCTAATCACCAAACACTTGCATTCATTCAAGGCTTACTGCATGCTAGGTATTGTGCTAAGCTCTTTGCATCCACCATCTCATTCAATCTTCCTACCAGTTCTATGTGGTGTTATTTCCATTTTAACAATAAGAAGACCCATGCTCAAAGAAACAAAGTCTCTTGCCTAAGGTCCATATATATTTTATACATATCTAGTATATAGAAGAGCCAGGTTTAAAACCAAAGTCCAGACTGTCAATCCTACCCTGCCTTCCTAATTTACCAGCAAAAAATATGAGGCCTGTAATACAACACATACAATCTAGCCCTGTCTACTTGTTTAATTTCATCACTCGTTGCTTACCTTGCTGCTTACATTCTAGGAATATTGAGCTCTTCTCATTTCCCTAAACATTGTGCTCCCCTGAACTGCAGTGCCTTTGCACACAGGGTTCCCTCTGCCTGAGGCCTCTATCATTTGTAAAGAAACAAGGCTTCCATGATCCATTCATAGAGATAGCCTCTTCTGAGACATCTGACATCTTCTGTAGGATAGCTAATTATCTGATGTAATTGCCTTTTTTTCCTTACTCCCATCCCCTTTTACTTTCTCCCTTTATCCTACAGAGGCTGCTGACAGAGATCTTGATTTTACAACTCACCTACACAGGTCCTCCCATCAGGAGCCAGCTGCAGGCCAGGGGAGGGGCACTGGCACCGTATATGTCCTTTAACAACATCACACCCATACTGACAGTTTGCCATGGAGCAGGTCAGGGCACCTGGAAAGAGAGTGACTGGCTGACTCAGACAGGTAGAAAACAAAATCTGTAACAGAAATAGCTACGTTTTTCACTTGGCCTGAAATCAGTGACACTGAACAACAATGATGACAAAGAGGCCTTAACTATCGAACGTCTGAAGAAGGTAAAAGGTAAAAGGGGAAAGGGAAGAAAGCAATAAAAGACAAATATAAAACTGACTTACATAGATTATCTGGAATTTTTTCCAGTGGCCAAGGAAAGTGAAGAATTGAGGTATTTTTCCGGTTTACTCAAGCTAAGTGCTATTCTTAACTAAACATCCAAGTAACTGTCTCAACTGCCCATGAAATTTCTCTAGGCAAACAGCAGATTTCCCACTGAGTTGCACAATGTTAAACATGTATTCCCCTCATTCCAAAAAGTTCCATGCTATACTTATGCAATGTTAAACACTACTAGCTAACTTTTTTGTTTTATAAAATGCAACTCAGTTAAATGATAATTCAGTAAAAATAAAAATCAAATCATTAATTGTTGGATGTCATATAAATACAACCTCAATTCAATGATCAGCTTGCAGAGAATTTTAGGGCATAGTCCATCTTATACATCCAAATGATGGTAGAAAACATGCATTTCATTCTTATAAAAATAAACAAGAATTCTACTTTTCTCATCATATTCATTTATTTTTTACTTAAAACTGTTTTTTAGAAGTCTTAGACTATTATTAAAGTTTAAAATTCTTTCATTATAAAAGCCTTTTTAAAAGTGAAGTAAAAAAGTATTTATAAATGATTTAAAATCACAAAACAGACCTGATGGATTCTGTCTGAACAGTCCCTAATAGTCACTAGTATTCTTTAAAACAAACAAACAAATAAACAAACCTGGAATTGTTCTTCCATGCCCAGATGGAAGACAGGGGTAAACATGTTTTTTAAAAAAATTAGAAAACCCATTCAGTTTTGTAATTCTTGTTCTAAATACCATTTCTTAATCAATTTAATATTGGCACTCATGATAGAAGACTACTATACATCTAAAATGCTGCCTCTTATTTTGATTTTCAGTTCCTCAGGCACATATATAAACACATGAACACATCTTGTTTAGGAGAACCCAGGAGGCCACTTTCACAAAGGCAGGGTCCCAGAACACAATAGAAACAAGCCCAAAGCACTTATAAAACAGTAAGATTCTTGACATACTTGAGCAGGAACCATCCGGCATGAGCATATATCCGTTGAGACAGTAGCACTTGTAGCTGCCATAAGTGTTCATGCACCTGTGCTTACAGGGTCGAGGCTTCAGGCCACACTCATTTAGATCTGAAAACAATGTGGGTTGAAGCAGAAAAATCACAAAACCTCAGCACTAATGTAAACCATTTAAAATTCTTTTCTATATTAAAAAAGAAAGAGAAAAATAGGTCAAGCTATAGTAACTGTCATTTACATAAGAGATAGAGCCTGTTCATGCAATATTAATTTGAAGGTTGGTTACACTAGGGACAACCAGGAGTTGCCATGACCTTTATGGATCTCTATTCATAAAGGTCAGTTAGGAAAATTCTCAACAACGGATGCCTACCTTATCATCCCTAGAAACAGCAGCATACTAACCTCCTCAGGGGCAGCGGTGCGCTATCATCTAACATCTGACTGCCAATTTTCTCAAAATATCTGGGTTCTATTGCTAGAGTCAATCCTTACAATGTAACCCTATTTGTTCGATGTCTTCCTTTCTCTGTTTAAAGAAGGTATTACATGAGATTATTTTACTTTACAGAAAGTATATGATTTTAAAATATTTGATGCTTTAACCTTCCCAAAGGAAGGCAGTATTTTCAGAGGATAAGAATGAAATCAATTAATAGTGATCAATATTATAGTTTTTCTTGTTCAATCTTGTAGATTTTATATGATTTCAGATTAAAGAAGGAACTTCAGCTTCCTACTTTAGTAATGCATTCAAGTCACAAAATGAACTTTAAAAAACTCACCAATGTATTTTCATTTATCCTGAAGTAAAGAAAGGCATATGGAAATACTAATGGACAAACATAATAGACTATAATGTATTTTAGGTTCATTGGTTTAAATATCAATATAAAATGATTAATTTCACATTATGAAAACATTTTAACCCAAATTAAACACTGCCTCAAGTGAACATAACACTCATAATGACAAATAAACACTGAAATAGTAATGCCCAAAATATACGCTTCATTAAAAAGAAACATGACCACATGTTTATTTTGTCTGGAACCACCAGCATAAGTACCCAATTAGCATAATTTAATTATCCATTAATCCATGTCACTGAATAAGAAATATAGATAATATGTCTAGTTACAAAATTGTTTCCAAATCTAATCTATTTCAATCTGATATGCTCATTTATTAGAAATCTGTATATTTTACTTAACTAAATCACAAAGTTCCATTATGTTTTAAAATCACCAAATAATTATTACATCTAAAAAAATTTTCATATCTTATTGATTTTCCAAGTAGGTCTTTTTTCTGCTCTTAATGCAACTGTAAGTAGACCCCCAGCTGGGCAAATCCTGGAAATGTTAAATAAATAAACCAAATACTTTTGTCATCTCCTATGCTTTCCTCAATTTTCTACTTTATTGTCCTTTGCCTAGTTAAGTGTTTTTAAAACAAAATTACATTTTAAAATATTTCAAAAAAAAATTCCTCATAGAAGGTGCCATGCAGATTACAGTATGAAAAATATTTTCTCCCTCTGTTAACTGAAGCAAAAATCAAGGAAGAATGACTGAGAAAGAAATTTTCTTCCCTTCCCATATTCTTCTACCTTGTACTTCAGTATTTACTAAAAATGAGAGGGGATCTTTTCTCATCTTTCTCATCTTCTGAGATGAGTTAATGACTATTCCTAATATGGTCATACAGAGTCACACCTGTCTTTGATGAATCTCTTTAATAATATAGGAAATAGTATTTAAAACCAAATACGGTGTTAGAGGAAGGCTTTGTGTTTTAAATACTTTCTGCACTAAACAAAAATAGAACAAAACCACAAAATAACAGACTAAAATCAAAATTTATATCTCAAGAAAAGGATATTGATGAATTTTTCTTTACGTGTCAGTTAAGATTCCCTAGGTTTATTTTCAAAGCATTAACAAAAACTTTTGTGAGTTCCTGATAGGAACGGGTGAGGTATTTACAGTTCCAGGCAGCTCATAAACAAGGAGTATTACGCTGATGGAAGTTTCTTCAGACACTATGTCCATGAACTAAAGCTGAAGCCCAGTTGGGGCAGCTCATCTACAATTTGGCTTCAGTCTGGGCCAATAAAGGGCCCCTTAGTATTGCTATGGTAGTATTCATAATCCAGACTGGAGCTGCTGGTGGTTTCAAAGAATGGCTTCAACTCAAAATTATCCTTTGGTTCCTATGGCAAAAGCACTTTGGGGTTAACAATCATGAAACTGAAAGGAAAGAAAAGCCAACATGTTGTCATGAGTCCAGAAAAATCTGGACTGTATGAAATAATATGGGAAAGGAAGAAAACATGTAACATTTAATGGGTAAATGTGGACATGTATTGGCTATTTTACCTGTTACAGATGGGCACGTAAGTATACAAATATATGGAAAGCAATTGAGAAAGCTGTACTCTACCAGCTGTTGACAGTCTGGATGACATTCCCTGACAGCTGACTGGTGTTAATATCCCAGTGACTGCCATCATTGCCCCATCTGCCACAGGCAGGTGTCTCCTAAAAACTTCACAATGACCCTTATGAAAGCCACTTCAGATACTATAACATAAGATTCCATAGTCATCCATGTTTATCAAAATTTGTCAAATATCAGACTTTTCCTAAAGTACACAGCTTCAAAAGATTAAATGCATCTGGTGTCCTGGTGAGAAGCCTTTTTGTCCTCAGTTCTCTTAAGAGTTTACTGACTTTATTTATGTTACCTTCTTTTCTCATTGACCTAGTGCCATATGAAGAGAACTAATATGTGCTGCTTCCAATAACTGCTGTATTCATTATCACAATCTATTGGATATTATTCAATTAAGCCAGAAATTCAAAAATGAATTACTTCCAAATTATAGTAAATACTCCTACAATAATAAGCAGAACAAAACGAAGTCCTTGATCATACTGCCTCAAGTAAATCTTAAAAGTTGATAAAAGAACGTGGTAAATAAAAAATTTGGTGTTTTTATTTTAAATTTACTTATCTTCCTTTTTCTCTGGAAGTTTATAATATATATAAGGAACATCTATAGAACAGGAAAACAAACGTAATGAATTCTTTCATGTGCCTATTTTATCATACTAAAGGATAGAACTTTACAATAAATCACTTACATTCAAATGCTTCAATTATTATGTATACATGTCTTAAAGAACGTCTACTATTGTCAGGAGTACATTTCAGTAGGTTGGTGGATTCAGGAGCTTGGATGGGAGAAGGAGAGGGAGAAGGGAACAGGTCCAGGACAGAAACGCAAGCTGCATAGCATTATTATTAACTTCAGAAAAAAATCAGAAATTTTATTAGCGTGCAGACACTGAAAAGCAGCTTAAAAAATCTGGAAGAGATCATTGTGTAAGATAACTGATTCAATGAATTTTTTAAAAATAAACTTTCATTCATTTTAACACATTTGGACTTTCTCCCCCCTTTGGTGCTTAAATCAGGCAATGTTTTAAAAATCTTAAGCTTTTACATTTTTTTTCTGACTAAAGTACAGGTCATAGGCAAACATATGTCAATATGTCAACTACTGTAACTTTATTTTTTAAATTATTAATGACTGAAATTAATTCCTTTGCACTAATTCCTTGTGCAGAAAATATACAAATGCATCAAGTTTCCTCTCAGCAGAGATAATAATTTAAACTATTTTAATTCGGTTATTCTAAGTTCTTAAACCTCTGAATGGGTGAGGGATAAAATATCCTAGAAGAAGAACTATAAAATTATGCCACCACATTATTTTCCTACACAGCTTTTCAGCATGATGAAGATATTAATATTTTTGGTGTTTCTATTCTCACAGCAAGCCCACAGGCAAATAGGGCAGGAATTACTGTCTCCCTGTTACTGACTGGTTTGCTAAAAGCCAGATATATTAATGACTTGCTTATAATCAAATAGCAACTAAGTGCCATCTTGGATCCAGAACTTAGGCTATCTGATGTTACACAATGTGTACCCAAAGAAAGTCGCTAATGTATGGTTTGATTTTCAGGTAACCTAAAACTCTATACCTCAAATAGATGATGGTGGGGAAGAGGAGTTGATCATTTCTAAAACCTACTTGGCAAAAGGCATCAAACCTCCAATTTCAGTTGCTTTGGAACTCCTGAGTTTGCCTACATATGAAAAAAGTTGTTTTGCTATCTGATTTTTAGAAAATATTTCAAAATTCAGAAAGGAAAAAGAAAAGCAATGATACTCATTGTGTTAAAAGGACAGTAGAGCTCCATGCTTTTCAGAGCACAGAGAATCAGTACCAGGTGGCAATTCCTGCTACTTGCTGTACATGCTCAGGGCTGAAGGCTGGGCACTCCTGGGCTAGTCTTCAGAACATTTGCAAGAAGTGACATAACTGCAGGAAGCCATGCAGGTGGGAAGAGTAGACCACCTGAGACAAGGCACGCTCACCCCTTGAAGGCAAACTTGTGGCTTGGTGATCCAGGGGTTGGAAAAGAGGCTGTTCACTGCCTTGGTCAAGAGGAGTTGGGATGTGCTCGTCTTCACACCAGGAAAAAGGTAGTAAGAGTCAACTTTGAACTGATGTCAATTTTAGCCCTAAAAATCTTTACAAGTATATATTAAACAATTACATACAGTTGGTAGAGTTTAAGAAGAATGCATTAGATACTTTATAAACAATAGTTTCTAGTTCTTCTGGTTTCTCTTTTTCTTTAATTTTTATTTTCTTAAAAATGTATCACTGTCATCTTGTTTCCCAAGGACAATGCACACATTACAAATAAACAATTCATTATTGTCATAAATTTTTTTAACTCAAAATAACAGATGATCATTTTAAAAAGTATTATTTAGTCATCAACAGAGGGAAGAAAACAAAAAACAAATTTGTTTATAATCCACCTGCTCTATTTAAGGACACTGAAGTCTTAAACGACCAACTTAACATTTTTTTCCCTTCCATTATCACGTTGTATAATAGTAGTTTAAAATACTCCAAAATTATGCACAAATGCATGATTTACATAAAGATTTTATTTAAATAACATCATGATAGATCATCAATATTTTCATTTAAATGTAAGAACTTATGCTCCTAGAATATACATAAGAAGCTTTATGGAAAAAAATGTTAACTGTTACCATTATTAGCTTACCAAAATATAAGATGGGTGAGACTCAAAGTAGAGAGTTAAGAAAAACTATCATGTTCTGTTTCAACACCATTACATTATTAACAGCCAGTCAAACATCCAAATCAAATGAACATTGGTTTTGGGAGCTGAAACCATACATCTTTCAAAAACTAAGGCTGTCGGTAACCACCTTAATATTAGGGTTAAAGTCCTTAGGTTGTTGTGCTTAGCAAAGCAGTCAACTTTCAGATGTAACTAGTCCACCAAAATTAGTATCTGGTTCTGACCTACAAGACTCCAATTCTTTCCTTACGATAAAGAATCCAACATACGAAACATAAACCATGCCAAATCATTAGGAATTGACATTTATAAACATTTTCTTCTGCAATTATTACAAAGTACACTGTAAATTCCTAAAAATGTCTTCGATTTCTGAAAATATGCAATGATATATTTACATACTAAAAATCATTCCCCAATAGAAAAGTTATAAAAAGATTATTATCAATAATAATATTTTTTTTCTGGCTGGGGGAAAAAGAGGTTTGTATTGGTACAGAAACTCAAGAAGAAGGGAAATATGCATGAATAAAATTAAGAGCAGAGGAAGCAAATGATCAAAGACAATCTTGCCAGAATTCAGGTTAGAATTTCATCTGCTTTGAAAGGTAATATGTTCCTTATAGAATATGTTCATTATCAGTCCAAGCCTGTAATTTCATAACAGTTGTAGATGTAACAAATCCAGAAAATGACGTAGAAGGAAGGGCAAGCCACCAAAAGTAGATCACATCAAGCCTGTGGCAAGGCTGCTAAATTAAACCGGTTCCAAAGTGCAGCTTGCCCTGGTATTCTGGCTGTTCTTCACGCAGCTCTAAAGGTACTGGTTAAGCACTTGTCATTTATTCAAGCTGTTTATGCCATGATGCAAGTTTCCAGGGGATTATTTCTTAAAGTACATAACTAGCTACAAAATCCTCAGTGAATACTTGTCGTACACCCAAACCTACTTTTAATCAAAAGCTAATTTCCAGTTCTGTAAAGTTATTTCAAATTTACTTCTTTTTGACATTTATCTCCTTGAGAAAAAAGGGGCCTATTTGATTTCCCCTATCTTTGAAGCATATTTTCTACTTTATTACAATGTGTGGGCCTGAATTAAAGCAGTTTAATTTAATCTGCTATGTAAGCACTATGAACAATTTTCTCTAACAACTTTTATGGGAGTCTAGGCAGCTTTCACACTCAACCAGGACACACATGGCAGCCTCCCTCATCCTGACAGGGCTCTCGGTCTATGGATGCAGAGACTCTCCAAGATGCTGTACCAAGAACCGGTGGAACTAAAGTTTCCACAACATTCAGGACCAAGAACCATTAGATGAAACCATCATTCATTTAAGATATTTAGTGTGCACTTACCATGTGCAAGACACTAATAATAGTTTTCAGGAACCCAGAAATCAGAGTGACAACAAAAAGGGTTTCTGCTCTCAAGGAACATAAACCTTGCCATCAGGAACCTGCCACACTGCTTTTGTTTTGAGGAGGGCAAAGTAACAGATGATTAAAACACCTAAGTTTATTCTAAGCTGTAGTTTTATTTTCAAAACTGGACTTGAAATTACATTTTCAGTGTCAGATATATATATTTTTTTTTTTTTGCAGGTGTAAAATCCCATTTTGCTACTAATCAAATCCTCTTCTCTTTAAGAAATATGGTTTTGGGAGGCAAGATTTTAACTTGACATATTCAATTTTGTCTTTAGAGAAATAGGTATGTGTCATAGAAAAAAAAGTACATGTTAAATGGATTTTCTGAAAGTAAGAGCTATCCAGTGATGGACCCTTGTTTCAATAATAGTTTTAGCATGTGTTTGAAGCATGTTAAAGTTGATGAACCTCCTGCAAAGAAATTTAAATGAATTTCTCTGCAATCTCAAAAATGACTTCTTTTAATTGTCTTGTTTATATTTTATATCCTCACATTTGGACAACAATGTTTTATAGTGCTGACATATTAATGAAACCTCTGAGAGCTTATGTTCACCACTTAAAAAAAAAGAAGTATACTGAGATTCTAAGATGAACACTAGCGTTCAATAACCAAAACCTAACACGCTGCTACCTGTAAACTTACACTGGGGAAGAAAAGTCAAGCGGAGTTTTTTAAAGAGCCAACTGAGATAATAAGAGCACCACTTATTTAAAGAGATTATGCAGGTATGTTTGGTAAATTTCAAGTAAAAAGAGTATTATAAGAGAGTAAACAGCATTGGAAAAATCAGTTCTAAATCAAATAGCAGATAATTCAAGAACACACTTTAGAAAAGCAACTTCTACCACTGAGACATGTCATTTTTGCAAGTGTGGATTTCATCTGATGGTTCATGAACAACCATTTTGAATATGCTTTCAAAAATCAGTGTTCTGGATGATTATAAAAACTGTGTCTTAACATAGGAAAAGAAAACCAAACACCACTTTTTCTCTCATAAGTGCGTAAGTGGGAGTTGAACAATAAGAACACATGAACATGGGGTGAGAGGAACTTCACACACCAGGGCCTGTCGGGGGTCGGCGGCAGGGGGTTGGTGGCAGGGGAAGGGAGAGCATTAGGAGTAACACCTAATGCATGGAGGGCTTAAAACCTAGATGATGGGTTGACAGGTGCAGCAAACCACCATGGCACATGTATACCTTCGTAACAAATCTGAATATTCTGCAGATGTATCCCAGAACTTACAGCAAAACTTAAAAAAAAATAGTGAAAAAATAAACTGTCTAGAAATCACTAGTTTACATGACATACCTCAAGGAATACCTTGGAATAAGTATCAGACACTGAAGAACAGTAGTATTTCAGCAATATCATTTCTGTATCAGATGAGGTCAAGTAAATATGTAAGGGACAGTTAGACACCATATCATTATTTCACCTGACATTTAAGATGATAGGGAGTACAATTAAAGAAATAAGTAAAAATTGACTCATTTTTTAAAATTTTTGACTCTTATCTGTTTAGCGAAATGTAACTCTAATCTTTACTTCTAGTTTAATGCCTAATAATGGAAATTTTTAACTGAATTTAATTAACAAGACAAGCCTTGTCTGACTTGTTAGCATGAGTTAGAGGATCACATTTCCAAATATATTTTCTTCATCCAAAACTAATAAAGTAGGAAAAATATGGATTATATAGGCCATAGCTCTAAATTGACATGTTAGCTCTTTTAGTAAATCTGTGAACCTGAGCAAGACACTTAATATTCCTCTGCCTCAGTCTCTCCAAACAAAAAATGTATGAATAAATAGATTTATACCTAATTATAATAAATAATGCTCTACTTCCCACTGTTGTTGTAAAGATGAAAACAGATAATATATATAAAATACTTGGGTCACTGTGAGTGTTTAATAAATATTTGCTCTTATAAATAACTAATGCTGATTTTTTAAAAAAGTGTTTGCTAGATTAATCATTTTTATTTATCATGGAAACATTCCGAACGGGTCCGTAGTTGAAGGGAGATTTAATCACAAAATCAAAGGGCTCAGAATTAGAAGGAACCTCCAAATTTCAAGTCAAACCCCCTACCTGACTTTGGCATTAAAGGGAAGCAGTACCTGCAGTCTGAGGTGGTTAATTATTTGGCCAAGGATTTCCAACTAGTTAGTGGAAGAACAAGGAGTACTAGAAGGCTTCTGAATTACTGACGCAGTGACTCTTTTCTTCAAAATACATTTCAATTAGCATCAGATAACAAGGGGAGACAATTTGTTTAATTGTCCTTTGATAAAAGAAATTTTACAACATTTATCATTAACTTTATCAGCAAAATGGCAGCTCACATATTTGGGAAAAAATAGCTATGGAAAACAGTTTGAGATAAGAATATTTTAAATTTGGGTGTAATAGAGTTGGCTTATGATTGTGTGTTTATGTCAGACTGTTTTCCTACCTTGATTGCAGGTTTTTCCAGCATATCCAGGATGACACTTGCACTTGTTTGGCCCGATACATTCACCATGTTTGCATCGTGGTTGGCACACAGCTGTGAAAAGATGTCATGCATTATTTCTAGGTCAACGAAACACCAATCATACAGCACTGATGTCATGTACTAGTTTAATAATAAAAGAAAAAAACTAGAACTTACAACAAAGTAGCCAAAATAAACAAAATCAGTTTCCTAAAAACACTGTGTACACTACAACACACACGTTATGTATGTATATGTGTATGTGTGTGTATCAGTTGGGGCTGAAAAAAATTTTAAATTCAAGGACAATAATCAACTAGTCAAATAAAAGAAAAACTAGGTAAAACTATACAAAAGCATAACTGATATTTGTTCACAGTTATAACCTTACAATGACGTGCACCCACAATTTCAGATTCATTCTCTCAAATATACTTCGAATAGCAGTTCTTAGTCCAAAGATAGTATGTATGAAATACAGATGAATTTTTAATTACAAATAAAATAGTTATTTTATTAGAAATGGTATTCCTAAGTATAAAATGATTCAAAATGAAACAAAAACTAAAACAATGTTGTTTTGGAACTTCAATATTTCTGTGTCTTGATCTTTCTTAACCCTGAGATTAATTACAATTCCTTTCCAATCTACAATGGCCTGTCTATGCCCTATCATAGCAAATAGGACATTATCAGTTTGACATTTACTCTTTTCCATCAACTGAGTTCCACTTTCTCAAGACTTCAAAATGCTGTAAATCATTACTCAAATATTTTCACTGTTTAATTGGAATTTATTCTGTTTATTCTTTACCAATGGTTCTCCACTGGTGGGCACTTTTACCTCTTGGGGACATTTGGAAATGTCTGGAGACATTTTTGGTTGTCACACTCGGGAGGGGATACTACTGGCATTTGGTGGATAGGCACCAAGGATGCCATTAAACATCCTAAAATGTTCAGACAACCCTCCACCACAACAAATTATCCAGCCTGAAATGTCATGGTGCCAGACTCAGAAACCTTGCTCTGTACCAAATATGTGCATGTCCCTAAGCCAGACACTGTAAGAGATGAAAAATAATTGTATAGTATGATTGATTACTGGTCTCAAGGAGTCTACAATCCAGATAAAAAGACAAAACAACCACGTTTCTTATTCAAAATGGTATTTATTTATGAGCAGTATGAAAAAATTATAACACAAGCAAATCCATATAAATTTATGCAGAAAGCTTCATAGAGGAGGCTTATGTTAAATCTTAAAGCATGAATAGACAGAGAAGGGAGCAGACTACCCAAGGAGAATATTTCACAGCAAAGTAAGCTGCTGTTTAGTTAGGAGACACATAGGAGGCTCATTAAGCTAAAGAGTGGGTAAATGGTGGAGGAAGAGTGAGAAACAATCAGGTGAGTGCTTTCAGATGATTATGTTTCCTACATTTCAGAATGAGAAATATGCACTTTATCTCTAGGAAACAGAAAGTTTCCATACATTCATCATCATCAGAACTGCCTGATAAAAATCAAAGCTCTGGGAATCTTACCAAAGTTCTGGTGATGATATGTAGGATGGACTGGAGAGAGTTTAGAGGCAGAGAGAACAGTTGGAAGACCAGTGAAATAGTTTAGGTCTGACGTGAAGAAGGTATGATTTGTGTTGGTGACAGGAAGAAATGAGCTTCAATAATCATTGCGTGAAGAGCAGATACTCCTTGAAAACTAAGGAGAATGGACTCAACAGTGAACCCGACTTTTGAAGCCCCTGACACCTGTTCTACCCATTTTAACCCATGCTATTCTCCATTTTGGGATATGCTCCCAATTTCCTCTCTGATAATTATCAAACACTATTTCCTTTAAGACTCTTAATACTCCTGCAAAACTGATATGCATGTTATTTTCATTTTCTACCTTTACTTGCCCAATTCTCACGAACCCTTCCCTCACCTTCCATTACACAGGGCTTCTTTGCTAATTTTACTTTCAGGCCTTGCTTGCCTGTTTATTTGTCATCCCAACTGGACCGTGTACCACCACAAATCCTTAGACAGTGGTGTGTAGGAGGTATTTAATGTAAAAGACTGCTGAAAGAAAAGACGAACAGAGTGTAAATGACAGGAAAATGCCCTTGGAAAATTCTTAAAATCTAATTTTAAACGTGGCATTAAATTCAAAGGGAAACAATTGTGTTCATATCTGTGAAATGGAATAAACCATCCAGGAGAGCCTTCTAATATTACTCTTTAGCCAACTGTACACTTGGCAGATGGTTTATATGCAGTTTAAAATAAGTCCCAGAAGTAAGCCACTCTATGTAATTTTCAGGCCCTATCACCAAGAAATACTAGCTTAAAAAATATTTTTAATCTAAAAAAAGATCTTCCATAAATCTTAACATTTATATATGAATACAACCTGAATAACCACGTATCACCGAGGCACACAGAATGCCATTTTGAAAAAAGTAAATGTCTCAAAATTATTAAATGAAAATCCAGGAAATAACCCCTTAAAATAATTGGAATTTAGAAAACTTTCCCAAAACATGAAAAAGTAGTTTTTAAAATATCACTTAAAAACATGAATTAGGACACTTTAGAAAACAAACTTGAGGCACCCAGGCTGTAAGGCCTTTTGACCCCCTGACCAGCAACCATCCATTTATAGGACTTTCAGGTGCTTTATAGGAACAAAGTTTCTATTGTTTCATCTCCTTTTTTGTTGTTTGTTCTCAGCACAGTGCCCTAATCTTGGGCACATCAAATGCACACATTGCAACAGGCCAAGACTGTTAATGTTTCTTCCATGTTTAGGGAGTCCTATTTCAAAACAAACTGTTGTTTGCACTTCCATCTGACAGGCTATTCAGTGAAGAAACCAACAACCCTTAGATTAGCCAAGAGCTATTAAATGCAGTAGGATACTCATAAAGTTGATATAATCGATTTCTTTCTTATTCGGAAAAAAAAACCCTTTGGAAACTGTTGCACGAAACGATTTTCTCCTTTATAGCACAAAGTTACCTTGCTGGCATTAGGTCTGGAATGGAATTCAATAAACACGTATCAAACATTTGTTATATATAACGTATTATACTAGGGAAGTGAGGGGGGATGAGAGAGTCACAGAGGGTATGAAAAATTAGCTGTGGAACTATAATATATTGGCTAAATCACAACAAGGGCTATGATAGAGAGGTGAAAGAACCAAGGAGGGTGTGTAATAACTATAACTGCAGGTCCTGGAAAGGCAATGTGTTAGAGGTAAGAGCAGTTGGAAAGGAGAAAAAAGATTTTCAGAATATAAGCAAAGTGGTGGAGCAGTAAAGGGGACTGCTTCTCAGTGAGTGCAAAGTGTTCTCGTGGGGCTACAGCGTAAAGTGCTTAAAACAGCAGATGAGATCAAAAGAAAGGCTGAGATCATAAAAGGCCAGCTGGATTCTTACCAATATCTCCCTTTCCCTTCTGCTTTAATATAAGAATAGCTTTTTACATTTTTATTTTTTTGAGTGGAAGATGCGTTAGTAATGGAAAACTAAGTTCCCTATTCTCCTTGGCAGATATGGGCAGCCAAATGACTAAATTCTGGCTAAATGGGATGAAAGCAGAAGTGATGGAGCGGGGCTTTTGGAATGCTGTATAAAAAGCAGCTGAAGAGCATGGCTTGCTCTGCGTTCTTGCCTAGAATGTAGATGTCATGACCGAACCACAGTGGCCTCTTTATGACCACGAGGCGATCTTGAGAATGAAAAGCGGGTGTAGCAAGAAGTCATAACATTAACACTAAATCACCACCCTAGCAATTTAGGGCACTGTTCTTTGTGTCACGTTACTTGTAGCTAAATATAATTCCTGACTTTCCTTGATCACTAGGCTGTGGAATCTGGTCTTAGTCTGTGTTTATTACCAAGCCAGCAAAGGTTTCCTTTTGATACAAATTTAGGATAGAAGTGTTATGAGTAGATCCCCGTACAGAAATAAAACTTGTCAAATTCATTTTATATCTACAATACCATATACTCAGAGGAGTGTTAAAAAAAATCTTCATTTCTACATCTAAGTAACTAGATTAGGAAGTGCTTACCCATTTCAAAACTAGAGAAAAATAATTCCCAACTTCTGTATAAACTGGCCCACCTTCTAATAACACACTCCACTGTAATGTGAACTCCATTGGGTCAGCAAAAACCAACCTTTCCAACAAACTGCATTACTCTGTGAATAGCAGGTCATCCCCTCCCTCTCAAAAAAAATAAAAGAAAAAGGATAAATAATCAATTTTCAGTGGTCCATTTTATAGTGGTCTTCAAAAACATTAAAAGTAGAGTGTATACTTGTTTGGAGTAAAAAAAAGTGCCTGCTGGTGCTACTGGCTATCAAAAAAAGGCAGTATTGCTTCTCTGACCTTTGGGTGGATCAGGAATAAGAAGTCTGGGCCATATTTGATGGTCTACTATCCCTAGCATCCAAATATGGTTTAGCAACTTAATAAAGCTTAAATTAAGTCCAGGTAAATCACAGATAATTAATGAATGATAGATATTTTCCCCTAAAATCAGTTGCCAGAATTAAGTCCAAATGGGTAATCACACTCAAAATTTGCTCCCTAACATTCCTGGAGCATAATCTCCAAAGTGCCCTCAAAACAACCTCTAAGTCATTGTTTTAACTAGAAAAAGAAACAAGTTTCAACTGGCAAAGCAAACATAGCTCTTTAATGTCACATGTCCAAGCCTCTTCTGCTTGATTGCAATCTAAAATTTTACTCTTAAAAATCCTTCCTAGGGGGTTCATAACCAACCTGGCCAATATGGCGAAACCCCATCTCTACTAAAAATACAAAAAAATTAGCCAGGCATGGTGGTGGGCACCTGTAATCCCAGCTACTCAGAAGGCTGAGGCAGAATAATCACTTGAATCTGGGAGGTGGAGGTTACAGTAAGCCAAGATTGCACCACTGCACTTCAGCCTGGGTGACAGAGTGAGAGAGATGCAGTCTCAAAAAAAAAAAAAAAAATCCACCTTAACTGATGGAACTGGGTGTCTGAGAGTTGGACAGTAGTTTCTAACTCTACCATAGGAGTGAATTATCAAATAAGTTATGGGAAAATTAAACTCCCATATCAGTCCTGTAATGTTTCTTATGTAAGGTAATCGTGCTAGGAATAAAGTGCCAACATTTGAAAACTAAGGAAATGTTGAGATTCCAAAGCAGATGGAGGCTCTGAAAAGTAACAAGGGAAAAGCCAAACCAATCTCAGTGGTAGTCATTTGAGAAGGATTTTCTTAATATAAACAAGATTATCTTTACAACTCCATGTGTCATTTGTAATTTTTGCAATCTACATCATGTCGTTATTCAGACAAGGTACCACTAAAAGTAGAACAAAAAACCTTGTCCTCCAGGTTATGTTCACAGAAACAAAGGGGACAGAGAAACATACAAGTGTAGGGCAGAAGAATAAATAGATATGAAACTGGAAGACTTCAGGGAGCTGTTATTACACTCAGCAAGCTTCACAATTCAGATATGGGCAAATTCATTTGAGGAGAACAAGAAAATATGACAAAGTATAACTTTTTCAAATGGTAACTGGCCTTGGAAGAGGGAAAGTTACTGAAAGCAATTTGAAACAACTCACTGCTATATTAATAGGACATGGGTGGATTGGAGGGAATTTGTACAATGGACCACTGAAAAGTGCCCTAAGCCATCCCATATCACGTGCAGAACAAAACCCAGATGAAAGAATCATACTGTCCAAGATCCACAAGGGAAAACATCTTTCCAGCTTTTCTAATACCCTGTACTATAGCGTCAATTATCTGATGGTCAAATCTAAATTCCTGCTGCAGTAAAAACTGAATAGTGCATCTGATTGCTATGACTATAAGACACATTAAATGCCCTCATGAATACAGAACTCAAAACCATTTTATATGACTGACTGAATTTATTCTCATGATATCCGTATGAGGAAGGAGACAGGCAGACACTATCTTCATTTTACAAGTAAACAAGTAAAAATGTAAAAGATTAAGTGACTTGACCAATTTCAGGAAAAATATCTTATCTCAGTTCTATGCTCAATCTACTACTTCTTTTGGTGGTCAGAAAAAGAACAGAAAGTCCAGCATTTTGAGTGCATTTGGAAGGGAGGAAAGTGAGATTATAATAAAACACTAAGCAGAAAACGATGAGTAGAGAATGTTAATAATGATTTAAACCATAAAATTATTTAAGTAACATTTAAATAACTTAAATACTTCTTAAAAGGAGGGAAAAAAAATACTGTTAAGACCACAATCTATAACTTGAGAAAACTAAAGAAACTCTGCCAGATTATTTGAAAAGAAAATAATCTCGTAACTCGGTTGCTTGTTTTATGTAGATGCTGGATTCTGAACCATTGATGCAGCATATTATTGTTATCTCTTTTGAAGTATTGCTACACCTAATTTTTGTTGTTTGCTTTGGGCTTCACATTTTATTTAATATTACTGCAATTAAGAACTTAACAACAAACCACAGTAAAATACCAATGTTAATTACTCAATGGTAATTGAGAACATAAAGTTAAAACAAATAGTGTCCAGTCTTTATAATGTTGTCTACCAAGAGCTGTCAATAACTCATTTTATTTTTGTGTCTGGGAACATCCAATTCAGACACATATATCAAGTATCTATTTGATAAATGCTATTTAACTTTTAATTCCTGAAGTGTCCCCCCAAATACGTGGCTGCATCTAAATATTTGCATCTCAAGCTAACTTCCATTTATCATTATTAAGCACTATCACTTTTCACTTAAAAAAAATTTCTCTGAGCACTATTGTTGTTTACAGTTTACTGAAACTTTCTCTTTCTGTTTTCATTGTGCTAGAGTGGAATTTAGATTAATGCCAAATAAGACTTTAAGAACACATAAGAAATTGTTACTATTTATTTGGAAATGTAAGGTTTTTTTGTTTTTGTTTTTTTAAGTAGACTAACAGTAGCAATGCCCACACCTAGCACCTGGATCTTTGTTTCTAAATATCTTATTCCCCAATAATAGGAATGAGGGCTAGGGCAGGGAGGCTAGAATGTTTTCTGTTGCAAAAAGCAATTAAGTACTCAAAAGAATGGTGGAGACATGTGAAGAGAACAGAAGCTGGCTTGGAGGAGTTCCACTGACTAGATGTGATTGAGCATCAAGAAGAATAAAAAAAGAAACTATGGGTCTGAAGTAATTCTAAAAAGGAAAAAGACTTGAGCTCCTCTTTAAAGAAGAATGCCTACTAACATGTAGAAGGAAAGGCGAAATTTGAAAAACAGAACTTTACAATCACCATTGAAATAATCAATTTGAGGAAAGATTATCGACAGATGTTAAAATTTTCACCAGGTGAAAGTTTGTTGGGGAAGAGAATATCAAAACAGTGTGAATGTATTACCCTACAGATTACTTACTAAATGCAAAGAAAACAAAGGTGCCTTTCAGTAGGGGAATCTGGTGGATACCACTTCATCAAGTGATCAAACTTAGTATCACCAATAACAAGACAAACTGACATATGTAGAAAAGGAATACCATTACATATGATCATCTATATAAGATTCTTACAGATAAATTTAGTTTGAATCTAAAGATGCAGAAACAATAGACAAATTTAGATTGTGGTGCATTCTACCAAACAATTGATACAGACTCTTCAAAAATATCATTGTCAAGAAGCAAACAAAAACATGTGGTAGAATTATTTTATATTAAAGAAATTAAATTAGATTAAAGAGGAACATCAACTAAAGACAGTGTTTGATTCTTAATTGCATCTGGATCAAAAAGAAAAAATCCATAAAAACCATTATTGGGACAATTGGGGAAATGTAAATATGGATTGTTTATTACATAGCATTATTATATCTATACTAACTTTTTAAAATGTGAAATGATATTGTGGTTTGTAAGTAAACGTCCTTGCTCTCTGGAGATGAATGCTGAAGTGTTTACACATGAATTGTCATCATGTCTGTAGAATGCTGAAGTGTTTACACATGAATTGTCATTATGTCTGTAAGGTAGTTGAAAACAGTTGAGAGAGAAAGAGAAGGGTGGGGTGGGGAAGGAAGAGAGAGAAAGAAAATGTGTAAAACATTAACAATATTAAATAAAGAGTATATGGGTATTTACTGTTCCTATTCCTTCGACTCTTCTACGATTTTTAAATTTTTTAATACAAAACATGGCAGAAATACATAAAAAGGAGTACAATAACATGAATACACTGACAACTATTATTTAACTTGTGAGTAGTTGTTGACTTTCCAGTATAATTTAGAGAAGGGGTTACAAGCACAAATGCTGGAGTTAAGACTGCTGGGATCCCAGCTCTACCACTTGGGAAATGTGTGACCCATGCAGATTACCCAGCTTCTCTCTGCTCTCATTGCCATTTCTTATTTCAAAAACAGTAAACTCACAAGATTCATAGAGAACTTATTCATAGGTTTATTGGGAGGATTAAATGAGAAAACCCAAATACTTAGAACAGTACCCATCTCATTAATAAAAGCTCAATAAAATGCTAATTGTGATAAGGATTATAAGTATGACAAAGAGGAAACACCCCAGTGTCTAAGACACTGTATTAAAAACTGGGGATATAAAAAGGAATAGAAGAGCAAGTTCTCATCCTCAAGCAGGTAAGCCCAGTAAGAAGAAACAGAAGTAAACAAAGACGTCTTGATAAGAGATGCATGTTAAGGACACAGAAGAGGCAGTGATTAATTACATAGGTTTAGGAAAGTCAAAAAGGTTTGGAAAAGGTGTAGTGCTAAAAACTTCTTTCAAAAGGGAAATTTAATATATATCTTAAAGACATATCAAAGATACCTTTCATAATGTAATAATTCACAGAATATAATGAAACACATTATAGTATTTCTTTTAGTTGAAAATTATCATTTTTTTGAAGATATGATACTGTAATTTTGAGCAGGTTTGCTAAGGAATCAGTACAAAAGGCCAGAAAATTTTAATGTAAACATCGTCACCTCTTTTGGCAACCAAAATCTCTATGTTTAAAAGAGTCACTGATACATAATGAGTTGAAGTATACATTAATTATTTTTAAAATGAAATCAATTTTGTTACTGGGCTTGACCAATACGATGTCAGAAATTTGTCAGTTTGATCTTCAGATGTTTTTAGTTTTCTTATTTGTTTTTTTTAAAAAAGATAATTATTCCAAATTTATCTGATGAAGAACCTTAAACAGAAATTTTAAAACAACTTAAATGTCCATCAGTAAAATATTGGTCATGTAAGAGATAGCACAATTGTGTTTCTGTCCAACATTGTGGACTTCAATCCAGGTGTGAACTGTTGTTAGAGGGACCTCGCTAACCCATGATTTTGGCATGCCACTATGTTCCTTATACTCATTCACTGGCTCCTCATCATGTTCATTTAGCTCATTATACTATTTCAAACACTCAGCATGGCATTCAGTACCACATTTCATGATGTGACCCTTGCCTATCCCATTAGCCTCATTTCCAATCACATTCACAAGAACAGCAGCAAATTGCAGTTCTAGGAAATACACTCTTGAATAGCTCCACACTTTCACATGGAATGCCATTTCTCCCCTTGTCTACTGCACTAATGTCTAGACAGACTTCAACACTCAGTTTAACCATTATCACCTCTAAGATTTGCACCCCTCATGCTGAGTTCATACCCTCCTCAGTGCCTCTGTGCATACTTGTCGTAAATTATATGTACATACAGGTTTACCTTTAAATATACATATCTCATACCATATTTTCCTAGTTGCTTTTCTTATCTAGCTCCCTCACTAGACTTTGAGCTCTTTAAACACAAAGTACCTGCTCTGAAGTAGTGTACAGTCTCCCGACAAAGACAGATATGACAGGTGTACAAGGTGTTAAAAGCATACAGAAGAAGGAATTTCAGTTTCTCCAGGGAGGCAGGAGTGGGAAATATATACCAGGAAAAACTTTCAAGAGGAAATGTGAGCTGAATTTTAAAGGATAAGTAGAAATTCACCATGGGAATGGGTGAAGGGCCTTTCACTCAGACTGAGCAGTATAAGAAAAGCCAACAGGCATAAAGCAGCAGAGGTCTGGAAATTCAAGGGCAGTTCACTGCAACTGGGCCCACAGCAAGAAACAGTCCTTTACAGATAAGGCACGTGTCAGCCTGAAAATCCTTGTACTCAAAGAAACAAGATTCCATCCCTAACTATGAATAGGCAATGGATTGTAAGCAGAAGATGACACAATGAGATTACATTTATGTGTTTTCAAGCACATAAACTGATTTCTTTTTAGAATCGTAAGCAAGAGTTAAGATCTATAATATGTAATAAGGTCATAAGATAGACAAATATATTCATTTTCCCAGTAAACTGCTTCCTGAAAACCACAATATGTTTATTAAGATTACATCTTGTCCATCTTTTTTCTTAAATCCCTTTTATTATTAAGTAGAAATGACTAGCTCTTACACCTTCAAAAGTGTACTGAACTGAACTGGATGAGGCATTAGAGAAGCTGTTACACTGGTGTAAAGATGTACACGACACAGTCCCCACCCCACCTTTATGAAACTAACAGTCCAGCAGAACAAATAACATAGATCCATAAATAACCACAATATAGGGCAATGTGAGATAGGCTTCATGCCAGTATTGCCTTCCTCTGTGGGCTTTCAATACTGATAGTGAGTGACATGAATACCTAGAGTTTCATTTTACTGGGATGATATCTGCTATAGTTGGCCTATAATCATGCAGGTAATATGTTCGTCTCTGTCCCTCTCTCTCATTTGTGTGTGTGTGTGTGTGTGTGTGTGTGTATTTCTACTAAAACTAAAAAAATTAGCCAGGCATGGTGACAGGTGCCTGTAATCTCAGCTGCTCAGGAGCCTGAGGCAGGAGAATCAATTGAACCTGAGAGGTGGAGTTTACAGTTAACTGAGATCACCCAGCACTCCAGCTTGGGCAACAGAGTGAGACCCTGTTTCTCATATATATATATATATATATATATATATATATATATATGCACACACACACACACACATATATACATACACACACACACAGACACACACAGTGTTACATGTAGAGGTTATATAAGTGTTATATGTAGAGGAGGTAGAGAAGATTTCCTGCTGTGAAAATCAGGAAAGTAGAGTGGACAAAGTGGCATTTAGGCAGGGCTCATTTTTAATACATATTAGGACAGGATACAAACTTAAAAACTAAATATGCTTGGCTGGGTACAGTGGCGCACACATGTAATCTCAATACTGTGGAAGGCCAAGACTGAGACTGGTGGATTGCTTGAGCTCAGGAGTTCAAGCCCAGCTTGGGCAAAATGGCTAAACCCCATCTTTACTGAAAAAAAAAAAATTAGACGGGCATGGTGGTGCATGCCTATAATCCCAGCCTCTTGGATGGCTGAGGCAGGAGAATTGATTGAACCTGGCAGGCAGAGGTTGCAGTGAGCTGAGATCGCACCATTGTACTCTAGCCTAGGTGACAGAAACTATCTCTTTCTCAAAAAAACAAAGGTCCTCCATTCACTAACAATGATTCACTTTAAGTCAAATATTTTCTTAGAATTAGAAGTGGTGATGTAAAACAAAAAAAGGCAACCAAAAGGGGGGGAAAAAGATAATATGTTTGTAGAGGATGACTTTTTCAGCCCTTGATATAAACAAATGTTGAAATATTAGTTGATTACAACCGTAGGCCAAAATGGTAAACTGGAAAGATTTTTTTCAAGAACTTAAAACTATTAGATAACATTTCAGCAGAGTTGGACCATAGATTTTTACCTATCCCACATTCTTCTTCTGTTTAAAGTTGTTCCTCCGTGGAGACAGTTGTGGCAATGATTAATGATGATTGAAGTTGATGAAGAAAAGAAGGTTCGAGTAGGAGAACAGTGGAAAGAAATAAAACCGCAGCCTGTGTTCTGTTCAGATCTCACCCTGCAGTCCAAACACGTATCAAGTTTCTCCTCTTCAAAGTCTCACAGGCACTTCTAACTGCACACATCCTAAATTGAAATCATCATCTGCACCTTCTCCTGTGTTCTCTAGCTCACCAAATGATGTCCTAGAGACTTGGGAGTCATCTTGATTAAATCTTCTTCACCTTTCACAACCAGCATCATAGATACTGCAGCCACCATGTTACTGAATGAATGTGAATATAAGCCAGTTACTGAGTCAATTGCTTTGGGTTTCTTCATTGGATCCTCATAAAAAATCCTATGAGATTAGACTCTTATCTACATTTAATCAAAAAAGAAGCTGTAACTCAGTTTAGGTAAGTTTCTCAAAAACACAATTTGTAGTGGCAGCAAGTTTGTCTGCCAAACCTGTGTGCCCACCACTGCCCTAACACTGTGTGCCTCTCCATCTTTTCTTTTTAGTATCTTTCAATCCCTCTCCTTCTCTTTGTTCCCACTACCACTACTTAAAATGAAGCCTAATTCCTCACCAGATTGACTTCCTACAGGTCGCAGGCATTTTCACTAAAGGAAGGAAGCCCTGCAAGGAAATTAGGCACATGCTTTTCCAAATGGGCCAGCTACTGAAGAGGCCCCAGTCGATAGATTCCTCACAGCAATGCAGACCTACTGACTTTTCAACACTGACAACTACATGAATTTCAAAAATTTTAAAATACTCCAAGCAAAACTAAATTCACCTGAGTGCTAGATATGATCCATTAGCACGAGCTATCTTCTGAAATATTATGTAATTTCTTTCCTTAAAATCTTTACAATGTTACTCTACAACTTTGCAATTAAGGCTAATCTCTTTAACATGTTATCAAAAGCCTTACAGGAGTCAGCCTTTTCCTTCTTCTGCCACTGCATCCCTCATCAGATGCCCTTCAAACATATACCCCACATGTGCTGGGTTGAGATTCTTACATTTCTCAAAATGTGCTCCTCTCTCTGGCTCCTGAGTTTCAAATGCATTTCTCTGTGGGCCCAGGATACTATTTATTTGACTGATTTATCCCTCAGGATTCAGCTGGGCCATCACCACTCCATCACTCCTGGTCTGAGATACTGCCCCCTAAGAGATGCTTTCACAGAATCCTATATCAAAACATGCCTTTACCAAAACATGCCTCTTATCCAGTATTGCCTTTCTCCGTGGGCTTTCAATACTGATAGTGAATGACATGAATGCCTAGAGCTTCATTTTACTGGGATGATATCTGCTGTAGTTGACCCAGGATCATGCAGGTAATAGCTTGCTCTCTCTCTCTCTCTTGCCCTCTCTCTCATTTGTGTGTATGTATATACACATTTCTACTAAAACTAAAAAAAATTAGCCAAACATGGTGGCAGACGCCTGTAATCCCAGCTGCTCAGGAGCCTGAGGCAGGAGAATAGCTTGAACCTGAGAGGCGGAGTTTGCAGCGAGCAGAGATAGCCTGGCACTCCAGCTTGGGCAACCGTGTTATATAACACAGTCTCACTCTGTTGCCCAAGCTATGATATATACATATATATATCACACACATACACACATACACATATATATCACACACACATACACACACATATGTGTGTATATATATGTTGAATGAATGTATTAACTGAATACCACTGAGTCCATGAAGTCTTCCTCGATCCTCCTCAGCAGGAAATGATTCTTTCCCTGAACTCCCTCAAATCTTTATCCCTACCTTTTTCTATTTAAGAATCATAGAAGGAATAAGAGCCAATGAGCTTACTAAATTGAGCTGCTTGAAAGTTAAGGGTCCCTGTTTTATTCACCTTTGTATCTTCCCAGCACCTAACTTAGCTCCTTACCTCTAGTAAGCTTTCAAATAATTATCAGATAAATCACAGTAACCTTAAATGCTAACGTTCCATAATTCAGTTCCATCTCCCTTCAATTCATTTTCCAAGTGCAAACACTGTTAGATAACCAAAACTGTTCCACTCGAAGGTTTATGGGTGGATACTATTAGAGAAATGGGAAAAAAATGGTTCAGAAGCACAGACAGCTATCCCATGAAAGTTTTTTTATAAATTAATAACTGCAGAAATGTTCTACTTCCAATTGATTATTTCCAAAAGATGATTATGGTAAACAAAATGCATTTGAAAACGTGCTATACCATCTATCCTATGATGGATCCTAGTAAAACTCAACTCAGAGTTTTCCATTTGTTTTCTATATGTTGAGCACACACTAATAATAGCAAACATCCATCAAGAACTGTGGAAGGCACCCTACTTATAGCCAGTAAGAATTTTGCAAAGTTAGATTTAAAGACTACAATATTGCCACTCAGAAAAGTTAATATGTCTAGTTTCTCATCGGTGGTAAGTCATAGGAACAGTTCCTGAACCCAGATGTCAGTGACTAAGTGCATATTCTACTCTTTCCTTGGGATTCCCTCTCTAATGTAAGCCACAGCTCTACTAGTCAACCCTATAACTGCTAGTAATTATAAAATACATATGCTTTAAGTCTCCCTGAATGAATAAATTTCTGAACTTTTATTTCTAGTACTATCAATTTTGTTCCCAAATATTTTTTAATAGAATTCTACCTTAAAAACAATTTTCATGGCGTGTGATATTTTCTTTAATCAGTTTAAAGAACATTGTCAGCCCAGGTGTGGTGGCTCATGCCTGTAATCCCAGTACTTTGGGAAGCCAAGGCCAGCAGATCACCTGAGGTCAGAAGTTCAAGACCAGCCTGGCCAACATGGCGAAACCCTGTCTCTACTAAAAGTAAAAAGTTAGCCAGGCATGGTAGCAGGCGCCTGTAATCCCAGATACTCAGGAGCCTGAGGCAGAAGAATTGCTTGAACCATCTCAGTCATCAGTGAGCTGAGACGGCGCCAGTGCACTCCAGCTTGGGCAACACAGCGAGACTCTGTCTCATACAAACAAACAAACAAACAAACAAAAAGAACACTGTCTTCTTAGCACCAATTCCATTAAACATTACAATTCCACATATTGCACCAAAGATTTCCACTAAAGTGTCATAGGGTGATAAGTGACATTATTTACTGTCAAAAGTATCTTAAACAAGGAACCCTTTATGTACCTAAAACAAGAGCATAAATACCTATAAGTGCTATAATAACCATTTATATATTTCATACAATAAAAATATTTCTTACCTGAATTGTTCCATGGAGAATTAATGAATATAAAATACAATTCCCTCAGGTTAATGATAGGCTGGTGTTAGTAATTTCATTTGGTGGACTTTGTTTTTATATTTGCTTCTTTAATTATTAAAAACATAAACTGTCCTTTAGGTTAGAACGGAGGTCAATTTATTAGATTCAGAAAACAGAAGAAAGGAATTATCAACTGAAAAGGAAAAGTTTAATGTAATAACTGAATTAAAATTAACTAACTATAATTGTGTATGAAATAAGTACATCTCTAAGAAATATAGTTTTCCTAAAAAGATGCAACTCAAAAACACAACTAATGTTTTGTTCATAGCTTTGTAGAATTATTTAGAAGATATGCCTTTCAAGACATAGATTAGCCAAAATTATTTCAAGAAATATGTTCATCTAACCTTTGAGCTGGCACCTTATCCTGGCTATTCTCTGCCTTAAGACGTAGAAAGCTGCAAAACAAATGTCCAAAAAAAGAAATTCCAGATCTTTTCTCTGTAAGGAGGCTGGACTTGGGTATTTATCAACTTGTTACATTCCCGGAGACTTACACATATTCAACTTTCAGTGCTTTCTGAAACAAAAAAAAAAAATCTAGGACATGTTTAAAATAGTAATATTTTAGTCACCATTTTGTTATCAAAAAACATTTCATAACAAAAATATTAACCAATAATTGAAGTTATGCTATTCTTCTAGTCCAAATTCTAAATTAAAATATTTCAGACCTTTTGTGATGCTGTATTTTCAGATCCAATTTTTCATTTCCAGAATATTAATTTCTGATTCCTAGAGACAGTATCCTTTTATTTAAATGGGAATTGGAAAACACATCTGAAAAAATTTAAACTTTTGATCAATTAGTAAGAAAGGCTAATAGTCTTAAAATTGATATATCTTTACTTACCTGTTTCTTACATACTGTATGTTCCTTTCTCTCTCCAACTTTGGGGAGGAAATACAATTTATTTTTCTTCCCTTCCACAGCATTTTCTTCTTGCATGGCTGCTTTGGTTGTCAATAGCAACAAGAATTACCATGAAAGCACAGCCATTTCACTTGAAGATACATAAATAATCCAGTTTGATGAAAGTAAAGGGAAGAAACTTGAAATGGTACTAATAATGGTATTTGATTAACCTAGAGATTTTAGAAGAAAAGGGATGATTTTATTCTTCTCTTCTAAATTAATGCCTTTAAAGCATTAAATATTCACTTTAACTTACTATTGTATATTTATTTGTATAATTTGTATATTTAAAATTAGGTGAATGGGGCCTTCTTTTGGGTAATATAAGAAGAAAAAATTCTAAGTCCAATTTGATTTAGCTGAAGCAATAATTTAACTATTGATCCAGAATGATTGCTCTGCATTTTTAAAGACATGAATTACATTTGCTTGCTAGACTTTTGTTTTTTATTGGTTAGGTTTCTACTGTTAATTTGAAGAGAACTCACCATATCTTGATGTTGACACATTCCTTAAATAGAATAATAAAATATACCAGGTACAATCTAAGCAAATAGCTGAAATCAAAGTGTAAATAGCAAATTACATTCTGGATCACACATGTTATGACTATGGTTATAAATGAGAAAGAAAAAATATAAAAGGATACCGTTTCTTTAACACTTTAATTGCCAATTTTGAATCATCAAATTTATCAGGAAAAATACTTTAGATTATTGTAAGCAAAGAGAAAACAACTTAATAAAGAATAGCAAACATCATTATGTTCTAACTAGTTGTATTAGTATGAAACAGCCAGTTTTGTATAGCTTATTTTATTCTTGTAGCATCTTAAGGTTGGGTCATATTTTTCCTACGTAACATAAATTAGTCTTGAAATACATAGATTTAGTAAGTTTTATGGTATTAATATATACCTGACTTTAAGATAAAATTTTAGCCAACGTCCCATATTTTTAATTTGCATTTTAAAACTACACAAAACTGCATTTTATGTCAAAGCATGTTAAATCTGGAATAGATTACTTCTAGAAAGATTCTGGGATCTATTCTCTATTGAAGGATAAGGAAATTTTTATATGCAACTATCACAACAATTTTTATGCAAGTTGCCAGAAATAGATGCCCTACATGCATTTTTTGCAGTATAAACCCCATCAAGAGATACACTAATCTAGGATTCATTCATAACACGTAATATTGAAAAATCTGTCTCATTTTCTCTTGACAATCTGTTGCTTTATGGCCATCATAATAAAATGGCCACAGCAGTAAATATAAGCAACATTTCAGCAAAGCTACTCAGTTAGCGTAGAACTCTAGAACTCTCTCTGGCAACTTGCCTAAGAACCCTTGCTTCAGTTCATCTGAAGATTCTTTACTATATGTGGTTGGAATTAATAAGCACTCTGATGATTTTATAAAATTGTGACTCATAAACCAGAGAAACTAAACTATTTGGGGATTATGTTTCTTGCTTGCTAAACACAGGTTTATGGGTTTGGAGCCAGTCCTGAAGTTTGGACTGGGTTAGGAAACTAAAGGATAAAAAACCTTAAAGAACTGAGCCTTTTAAAAACAAATCCAAACGTATGTCCATCTTCTCATGTATAGTTCCATTTACTGTAAAGGATTATAAAATGTCTAAATATTAGGCCAAGCATAAACTTTGGAAACAAAATAATAAAATGCTGCAGACTAAGACAGCTAATGCAGTTACCGCATGTCTCAGACTGGACGCATACAGCCCCTTAAGCAAGCAGCACGGCATGACACACGCACTTTGTTAAAGGTGATAAATGCCAGGTACATGCATAAAAGGAAAAGGACCTCCCTGACATACTACACTTCTGCCTCCCAACCCTAATCATCAGCTAAAAAAAGTAATAACTCCTTAATTTTCATGCTCTATTTTTCATTGTCAAAAACGCTGAGGTTAGCCTGCAAACTCTTCACAGACAACTACCTAACTTTGTACATTTATAACACCAACATCCAGGACAACAGATCCTATGGACAACAAGTTAAGTAGGAATTTGGATAATCCCAACTTTCAATATACTACTTTATAACTATTAAAGATATAAAAGAATTCATCTGACCTCAACACAAGATTAAAGAACAGAACATTTAGCTATCTATACACTATTTCTTCATAATTTTATACTTTTCTCCCAAAAAGTAATTGTTTCAAAAATCACCTCTGCCTTAGTTAAGAAATAAAACCAGACATCATAATGTCTTAATTCTTGGCCATACATAGACACCAAGACACAAACTTTTAAATCTGCAGTGATTTCAAAACTCAACCCAAGAAACAAGGGACCCCGAAACCACCATTATCTATGTGAAACACTATAAAATATTTCTATAATCATGTAAACTTGGAATAATTTGTCCAGTAGAAACTATTACCATAGTTAGTACATACAAGATCTAGAGTAAACACCCAAATACACTAAAAAATACAACTAAGAATAAGCTGTGATTTGTGTTTTTCTATTATCAATAGCTTTGCTATTTGTTGGTATATAAATATTTGGCAGATAATTACCAAGTACCTACAAAATCTTAACACTAAAATAAAATAGGAGGCGCCAAACGCTTTGGAGCAATATTTCAGTGGGAAGTTTACATTTGGAAAGTCTGTCCATGGAGTTTGTTTCTGAAACTGCACAACACACACCTTTGACCATTTAGGGGCTTTCTTTAAAAACTGAATTTGAGAACTTTGATTTATGAAAGTAAGGCCAAAGGTTTTTTGAAAATCAACATGGTTTTTGGCAAAGTAAGCATAAATCCAAAATTCCTGTGTTTTCCTTTTACATATATTACCACAAATTTAAACTGTGATGACATAGTTCCTAAAATTTCAGAGTAAGTCAATAACATCTACAAAAGCCAACCCTAACCTTGTGATCTGATGATGTTACAGCAAAGTAATGTTAGTTCTGGAGAATTTATATTATTAATCTACAGAATGGTTAAAAACATATTGATCAAATGAAGTGTCTGGTTTTAAAATTTCATTAAATCTTGACTCAACATGCAAATCACCCATGCAAAATCCTTAGTCTCAAATTTGCACTCCCCTGGCATCTAGTATCTACTAAAGCTAATATATGGCAGAAAATGAAGGCGCCTAATAAAATATAAATGGAAAAAAACCTCTTTGCTCTCCAAAACAACTGCTATATTCTAAAGCTAAGAAATCATTTTGATTATTCATATCTTTTTTCCTCCCATCAGAGTTAAGAATAACCAGTTGATTTAAAAGTATTTCAGCAGGCTAAGTTTAAAATAAAATTCTTCCAAAAATTTATAAAATAATATAGAATGAAAAACTTTTATTACACATCATAATACTTTATCATGTCTGGCCTGTAATATACTCCCTCATTCTGGCTTTATTAGAAATTTTATTAGGAATTCTATTATGGCCATAATTGTTTCTTTAATTATGTATCAGTAGTAATTATATAATAATATCAGAAAACATAAAAACTCTTAGTGAATTAAAATAAAAAATTTATTTCTATTTGATGTTATTTAACTGAATTCTTTACCTTATAACAAACCAATTTTTAAATAACTGGTATATTTTACACCCAATTTGTCCTGGCAGGTTCCCAGGGATGCACTGTCAATAACATTAGGGCTATGTTACTAGTATTTTTCTATGGTTATAGTTGGTGATTAATACACTTTGAATTTTTTTCAAGTCAGATTATCTTGGCTAAATCTTTGAGGACTGATCATTTGTTTGTTCCCATGAAGACACAGAAAACCTTGGCCCTGACAATGTTAACTTTCTCAGCTCCCCACATGGTGATATAGGGTGACAATTCAGATAGGTAGATTCTTGGCTGATGCTAGTCTCTGCAGAAAAGGCATTTGAAGACCTCTTTGCTTCTCCCAAGGAGATATGACCATTGCTGGATTGCTACCCTCTCAGAATATGCATTAAGCCATCTTTTTAAAATCACTATTTGCTTTTTTTGAGAAAGAAAAAAAATCCTAGAGTACTAGGAGAAAAAAAATACTAGGAGTACATGTGTATCAGGATCTCAGGTTCTATTGCCGAGGGCTTCAAGAGTACATGAGAATCAGCCCTTCCGCACACCTCAGTGAAAAGATGACTTAGGTGTGGGTACGGGATGTTGATATGCAGAGTATTTCTTACAGACTCTGCTTTGAGTCTACTCAGGTCTAAGCAACTTACATAAATCACTGCTTATAAATTCAGGTTAATTAAGAAAACAGTTAAGGTTACTTTGACTCCCCAGCACACCTATAGCAATCAGGAACTTTGGGGAGCACTGGTGAGGGATTCTGTTGTTCCTGGGTTCACTGGTCCATATCCATGTATCAACATCAGTAGGGTAAATGATTCCTGGAAGCAATGTTTTTGCCTTTCCTTCTTATTCCAAGCCATAATTGGCATGGAAATGAATAAGTATATAGCAAAATGGTGATGAATTTATATATTTTTATCCAATGGATATAGAATTGATATTTTAAAATCTCCCACTAATTTCTTTGCAGATCCTCCTTACACTGGGGCCTAGGGGGCACCTATCCATGCTCTATTCACAATGTCTTTGGATATCAACTCCATCAGTTGATTACTGATCTTCAAAATACATAGACTTAAAAAAGAAAGAAAAAATGAACTGGCCTTTAATCTGTTACATAATACAGCAAACTTTAGAACACTGTTAGTGATCCTAACCTGAAACCATTTTGTCTAACCTGGAGCTCTCCATCCAAAGCCCTGTACAGTTCACCCATCACAGCTAGATATTCTGGGCTGGATCCAGCTGAACTGTCAGAAAGCTATGTGCATAGATAACGCTTCTTAAGCTATGTATAGAACAGCTTTCTGTGAACTGTACTTTTAGAGCAAGGGTCTCATGTTATGTTGAAGGATCTTCTATGAAAAATCTTTTCAAAAACCACCACTGGCTTCATGATAGGAATGTTGCTGTGGGCCCTTCCATTCCATCATTCACTCCCACTTTATAAAGGGCCACATGAAAGTCTTCCTTCAGAAATACATGCAGGAAAACCATAATTTCTTCCAAATAACTGGTTTGCTTTTTCCCTAATAGACAACACAAATTAAATCCGAAATAATATCTTTTACCTTTGGCTACCAGAAGGTAATAGCCAAATTGTAGGACATATTTAGGATCCTATGGCTTACATATCTTCATCTGAAAAACTCTCCTCCTAATATTTTTATTTTACCCCTGGTTTCTTCCACGTAGCCCTTGTTAATTCTATTTCCTTGTTTTATTGCATGAATTCCTGGAAGCCACTTTATATACTTTCCCAAACGGGATAGGGCATAAACAAATAGAAATAGAGAAATCAATTTATCTTTTAAGGTATCTTCTAAGGAATCAAAAATAGAAGGTGCCTGAAAAGAAGGTTTCTACTCTGTAATATTAGCCATGATTTACTCTCCTAAGAAAATTTTTAACAATAAAATGAAAGCTCTTCAATTATTATATTAATATAGAAGTCTTTAGATATGTCCCCCACATCTAAAGGTATACAACAGTGATTAAGTTATATGCAGATATTGATTGCAGCATGTTACGCAAAAACAAAATATTGGAAACCACTCAAATGTACATAAATAGTGGACTGTTTAATTAATTATAGTACATTCATTCATGTAATGGCATACTGTATAGCTATTTAGAAGAATGAGTGAGGTTTAAATAAACTGATAAGGACTGCTTTCCGAAATGTAGTGTTACATGAAAAAAAAATCAAGATACAGAATCGTTTGTACTTCATGCCATCATTTATGAAAAAGGGAAATCTTGAAGATGTTAAGAAATCTCTACAAAGATCAATAGGAAACAGTGGTAGCCTGTTGGGAGGTGGAACTAGGTGTCAGGAAAACAGGACAGTTAGAAATACTTACCTTCACTGCCGCCTTGCTATTAGTCTGTGTCTTTTGATTTTTCACTTAAGCATGCATTTCTTAATTTTTTAAAAGGAGACAACTGAAGTATGTAATTGGGATAAGGATTAGAATGACTAATAGAAAATATATGCCCCTATGGTTTTAAGGACACTACCAAAAGTACTTTGGTACAAAAATGTCTTAATATTGCCTCAAAATCTTTTTATTGTAAAAGGTGTCCCCGAAATGGTATTCAGATCTCAGAATTCTACATTTTCCTCCTTAATAGGTCATGGGTCTAGAAAAGAAAAAAAGCCCACACTATATACAAAGGTATAAAAATTATGGCTAATGGCTGGGTGTGGTGTCTCACATCTGTAATCCCAGCACTTTGGGAGGCCAAGGTGGGCAGATTACCTGAAGTCAGGAACTCGAGACCACCTGAGCCAACGTGGTGAAACCCTGACTTTACCAAAAATACAAAAATTAGCTAGGTGATGCACACTTGTAATCCCAGCTACTCGAGAGACTGAGGCAGAATTGCCTGAACCCAGGAGGCGGAGGTTGCAGTGAGCCAAGGTCCCACCACTGCATTCCAGCCTGGGGGACAGAGTGAGACTTTGTCTCAAAGAAAATTTAAAAAATTAAGGCTAACCTACAAAGATAATAAAAGATCAATGAATTATACAATTCCTAAAGGAATGTGTGAGTCTTTCTTACAAGTAAATGATAGGCAGGAAGCCAGTGGGAGACCCTGGCAAATGGACACATCTCATTCCATTCTCCTAGTTTCAGCCCATTGCCTCTGGTCTAATGGGAAACAGATGATAAATGGGAGCAGATGGACATTCACTGAGTTGTCAGAAAGATTTCTTAGGAAATAAAAAGGGTCAAAGGATCCTAAGATCAAGAAAAGATCAGACTCTGGATATGGGATTGCTGGAGCATTGGGGTCGGCATTGCCATTCAGTCCTTCCCCTTAAACTATTTTCTCTACTGAGTAAGAAGCCACTGGGTAATTGATCAAAATTACAAAGGTACCTGCCATTTGACCACATATAAAAATTTAAAATTTATTCCTCAGAAACACCAGGAACATGCAAAACAATATTTTTAACATACATTCAAAGTTATTTTAGAATTGCCTGCATTAGCAAAGGATTAGAATCAACATAAACGTTCATCAGTAAGAGACCTGCTAATAAATTACAGTATAGCCATATAAGGGAATGCTGAGTCCATAAAAAAGTAAGGAGGCGGCCAAGCAAGATGGCTCACACTTATAATCCTAGCACTTTGGGAGACTGAGATGGGTAGATCAGTTGAGCTCAGAGCTCGAGACCAGCCTGAGCAAGATGGCAAAACCCCGTCTCTACAAAAATTACGAAAAGTATCCAGGTATTGTAGCTCATACCTGTGGTCCCAGCTTCTTGGGAGGCTGAGGTGGGAGGATGGCTGGAGCCTAGGAGGTAGAGCTGCAGTGGGCTGAGATCACGCCACTGCACTCCAACCTAGGTGACAGAGCAAGACCCTGTCTCAAAAAAAAAAAAAAAAAAAAAAAAAAAGGATAGAAAACCTTTCAAGTTATACAGTTAAGAAAAAGCAGCAGCATACAAAGCAGTGCATACAGTATGCTTTCATTTGGACAAAACAGGTAGGTGGTAGGGGAGAGATCTATTGTAATTTACCTGTAAGTATGTAAAATATTTTAAAAAGTATACCAAAAACTGATCATGCTTGTTGCTCTGAGGAGGGATATTTGAGGAAATGAATACATTTTCTCTTACAAAATAAATATTGTCCAAAGATTGGTGGAAAAATTTAAAACACTGCACAAAATCAATAGGAAAGGGGAAAGAGTATGTGCATGTGGCAGTGGGGGGCAGTGATGAAGGTTAGGCCATCAGAATCCCTCTCCCCTGCCTTTCCATCTTCCCCATGATGAAGGCCCATCCCCGTGATGGATATCGTCCCTTACCCACTGAAAGACACTGCATAGAATCACTAAGCATTACCAATAATCATCTGGAAAGCACGCAGTGGATTCAACAAACTCAAAATTCATAGAACATGAATTCTATAGATAAAAAGCAACAAAAAGAAATGCTGGAAGTTACGCTTGTTACAGGAGGCGAGGGAGAAGCCACCTACATTTTTGAAAGCTTATCAGAAATTTCCACAAAGCAAACACAATGTTGTTTCTGGCACGAGAAGTGCCTTCTTGATCCCATTGTGTATGTGTGTGTGCACCTTCAAGCAGCATATTCCTGTGGCAGGTATTTGAGGACAGATCTAGTTGCTGAACTGGCAGAGATGAGAGTGCTTCCCTTTAGTTGGCCTGGCCTTCTAGTTTAAGAAGTACTAAAATTTCTAATCCATAAAGGTTAAGACCTGACCAGATTAAGCTTATGAAGGGATCTCAGGAAATTAGTAGATCTTAATAGTATTACATAAAGATCAGTTCTAAACTGGGGAAAAGAATAAAAGAACAAAGCAATTTCTCTGAAAGTTAACTTTGAAAACTACACATACTAACAAGTTACCTCTTTGAAAAGGTCAAGATTCTTCAACACTGATCTTACTTTGGAATCTGCATTCTAAGACAGCTTGAAGTTACCCGAAGTGCATGGTGTTCTTAAACAACCTTTCAAGGAAAGTGGCAGTTAAAAAATCTCAATAAAAAACCTCGCTTCCTAAGGATATATGGATTCAAGTTTAGTGTTAAAAGTAACCATTATCCACTGCCTTGCTTTTCTTCCTACCTAAAAACAAAACAAAACAAAAAACCCAGATTCTGCATTCTCACCTCAAAATTAGGGGAGGGAGCTAATAAACTAAGGACAATGAAGTGTACTCTGCTCCACTAAGCTGGCCCCAGAATTCTGCTAGCAATCTTCAATATAGATATAAACAGAACAATCTCCACCCCTTTTGAGAGTCCATGTTACTTCTTCGGTGCATACAGGTATAAAAATTCCCCTAGTTGTTGATCTCAAATAGAAAGGCATTTACTAGTATAACCTCTCTGTGGAGAGAACACTATGCGTGGCCTTCAGAACAAATTCTAACATTCTAACATGTCTAATTTTCTCTTGATTATTTTAAAGAGAGTACTCAAAATCCAAACAATCAAAGAAAGATATAATCTATATAATTTTGTGATTATGGACAGGAAATTAATGACCAGTATAGGGAGCAAAAATTAATAAATCATGTTCTATTTATAAGACTAAGCATCTGAACCCAGATGGGAGTAAGAAATGAAACATGAAATTTAAATATTTTGTTTACTAAATCAAAATTCTCTGCTCTAATAGCCTTTTCATTTGAAATGCAGAAAGAAATAATTCAACACTTTTTTCATCATTTCCAATATCCATAATCATTAGCCAGTAATATATATTATCCAATCAAAATTATTTGACAACTCCAAAATGCCTTCAGAATGAATTATTATATCTTGGTCCCTATGCTTCACTAACCTGTAAGTATATCTGAAGCTGATAAGAATAAAACATTTTCACTACATAGAAGAGGCATCAGGAAATGAGGTTCAGAGCTAACTAAGTAATGTCAAGCTGTAGGTATAGGTTTCACATCTTTCCAAAATCTCCAGCAGAAACATAAGAAAACATCTGAATTTTCCCTGTTCTTAAGGATAAATGATACAAAACCATCCTAATTCACATCATTTCCTTCAGAAACCACAAGTTGCTCACTGAAAGCCAAATAACTCAGAAACTGAATAGTTTTGTTAAAACTTGGAACTGGTTGTATTTTGAGTTTTTCTTCACACCTCTATAATATAAACGCTTTCCACAAAAATGCTATTGTCATAAGTCACATACACAGTCAAATCTCCAAGTAAACAGAAAGACAACCATACAGGAATACAATATTTAGATCCTCTATATTTTTTTCTACATAAGGAAGTTTTCAGATGCAGTTTGGAGCTTCAACATACCTGGGAAATATGCTTGTGTAATAAGAATACTGTAGCTGAGAAATGTTAGACAGCTATCCAGGAACAAAAATCAGGACTTGAACTCAGTTATCCTAAATTGTCTAGTGCTTTTGGTTAACAATTGTTTCCACAGCATACACAGCTTTTAAAAATAAAATATACAACCCTGAAAAATCTTTATTACAGAGGCCTCCACTTGGTAGAAGTAGAGAAATTACAACATAATTAAAATATGCCATCAAGATGACAAAAAATTACAGAGCAAGAAACATATGTTTTGTGACAACCTCAGTGATTTAAGATGCTGTGTGCTGTAAATATGCAATCATCCGTGTGTGAACATATTTTAAAAAATTTTCCTAATAAACAGCCACATCAATAGTCAATAAAGGCAAAGCCCATGAAAGTTAGAAAATCAAATGTTGAATTTTCAATATGCTAGAGATCTGTTGAAGAGTCAAGAACACCGCCAGGCCCGGTGGCTCACGGCTATAATCCCAGCACTTCGGGAGGCCAAGGCGGGTGGATCATGAGGTCAACAGATCGAGCCACCCTGGCCAACATGGTGAAACCCCGTCTCTATCAAAAATGCAAAAATTAGCTGGGTGTGGTGGCGTGCGCCTGTAGTCTCAGCTGCTCAGGAGGCTGAGGGAGGAGAATCATTTGAACTAGGGAGGCGGAGGTTGCAGTGAGCTCAGAGCATGCCACTGCACTCCAGCCTGGGCAACAGAGCAAGAGTCAAAAACACAAAACAAACAAATAAATAAATGAAGCCACCAAGGGTATGTTACCTACAAAAGAACTATGAAAACACAACCTGAGCCAGGTACGGAATCCCAGCACTTAGGGAGGCCGAGGAGGGCGGATCACTTGTGGTCTGGAGCTTGAGACTAGCCTGGCCAACATAGTGAAACCCTATCTCTACTAAGAATAGAAAAATTAGCCAGGAGTGGTGGCGGGGCACCTATAATCCCAGCTACTTGGGGGTCTGAGGCAAGAGATTCGCTTGAACCCGAAGGATGGAAGTTACAGTGAGTTGAGATCGCACCACAGCACTCCAGCCTGGGCGACAAGAGCGAGACTCTACCCTCGAAGCGAAAACAAACAAAAACGATCTGCTTATTTCTGGAACGAGTCATGTTTTCCCCAGCAGGCAGGAATGCTGGGATAGAATGTTGGGTGGTACAGGCAGGAAGCAGTAGGACGGTTTCTACGCCCATTTGAGTAGCATCTCTAATCCTTCCTTCCTCAGTCCTGGAAGGAAGGAAGTAAAGTTTCCCAGTTGTATGTGGCTCTGGCTAGACATAGTGAGCCAGAAGGAGAGGTTTACCAACTTCAGCATCCTGCAACATTAGTCAGTCTCTCCAAACAAGTCCATGGATAGGAAGATAGCAAGTGAAAATGAAGGACAGCATGTTTTGTATAGATATGTATATTTGACTCACATGAATATTAAGTGAAACATCTCACAAATGCTCAACAAAATGGAATAAACACTTACCAAACAGTCACTGACTCAGGCGTAAGATCTGATAAATAATATAATGAGGGTGCCACCTTTGCCTACCTACAAACACACCTTCTAGGGCATAAATTGGGAAGATCTATGCAATAATGGGAACAGTTTCTTTTTGTTTTGCTGTGCTGTTTTGAAGGAAAATTCCAAAGTGAATCATTCAGAAGACAATAAGAGCACTTTCGATGAGGAAGGGAGAATGTCCCCTCCTAATGGGAAAAAATTCCATGATTATCTAAAGGTCGAAAAGGCAAAAACATTTTTCTCATTAAATTTCCTAGAAGTTCTTTAGAATCCAAAGAATCACATTAGATTGACTTGTTATGGAATAGCAAAGCATTTTACTTGAACAAACGTAGTGACAAAACTTTTAATTTCATGAAGCCTTTCCCTGAAAAATAACCAGGAGTTTTCAGAAATATTTCACTCATCCTGACCAGCCTCTTTTCGGTTTGTTTTGCCCCTTTGAGCTGATTTCTCAGCCCCACATTCCTCTACCTGTTTATATCAAAACAAAGACCGGCAGAACTCTGAATTGACAAAAGACATTTGGACCATCTAAGATGCTGGGAAAATAAAATACACAGAAGGAAACATTCACCTTTGAACTAATTTTTACAACCTTGCCAACTTCAATGTTAATGGTAAAGAACCATTTGTGCCTTGTTAATTGAAAGAAATTTTATTTCATTGCAACATAGAGAACCTTGGAACTATTTTGATTTTGGAAGTAAAAAGCAAAAGTACATATATCATATCCTATCCCACAACTTTGTTTCAGTAGCAGAATTCCTTTACATTTCTTTAATTTTACCAAACACATACGTAACATTTACTCTGCATCAGGAAGAGTTTTAAGAACTTTACTAATTATAATGTATTTAAACCTCACTGTAGTCCTCTGAGGTATGTCCTGTTTTAGATTTATTTATTAGATGAGGAGAATAAAGCTTAGAGAGGTTGAATGACTTGCCCAAAGTCTGATAGCTAGTATAACTGCAATTGAAACCAAAGCAATGTTGCTCCAGAGTTCATATTTTCCTCCTTTTGTCTTTCCAACTTTCACCAAATCCAAAATAAACTGTCATTTGTGCAAAATCATCTTACATATTTTTATAACATTGCCATTTTAATAATTAATCCATGCCATCTTGCAGTTTCCTCAGATTCTTGAGAAATAACAAAATGGAAAGACAAATACACCAAATTATATATTTGACCACTTTGCACTCTTTGGGAAATAAAGATGTGAATTGTTTTTTAAAATGGCTTCTCATATCTGCCTGGAAAGCTACAGTGTAGAAAGTAAAACACTAGGAAATCTCTTGGATGTTTATAATACCACTGTTTGTAATACACTGTTATTTTAAAAGATTTCTATACTCATTCAAATTCAGAATCACCAAGCTAGTGCATATGAGAGAAAATGTAATTACATGGTACAGAAAAATAGAACAAGTCTTAAAGGTGTTTTTTGGGGAATTCAAGAGTCGAAGAACCTCTCCGGATTTGGAGTTTTTTCTTTGGAATTCTTTTAGCACACCTGGCAGAGAGCACTTACGCCCCTAGGTCTTTGCCTTCAGGGAAGATACACTCCCATACTGCCCAGGGCATTCTGCCAATGCAGCCTTGTCCTATGTGGGGCAGGGGGATTGTATTCACTTCAAGGCACTTCAACATTCCATTTGGAAGTTTCCTGCAGATTAAAGCAGCAAAGAAGGAGGAGACTGTCTCCATTCCTGCAAAGTAACTACTCCTTTTTCATTAAGGAGGGTTATGTGTGGGTGTGTTGGGCCAAAATAAGGGTCCCTTCTTTACATTTTGGTCATTAGAGTCTGTTGGTTCTCAAATTCCATGACTGCAGCCTCCAGCCATGCAAATACTTCTGACATTATAGAACACCATATTCCACCAGGCACCATTCCTCTTTTTGATTTTCTTCCCTTAAAACAATATTGAATAGACTAACCAGTGAGTGCACAGCAGCTTTGCCTACTTCTTTCATTTACTGGAAACTGGAGTTAACACCATATCCCTTTAACGGAATGCAAGTGACCCACTGTGCAAAGGGTCTAGCCCAGTGGCTTGCACATAGCAGGTAGGCAAACATTCATTTGCTTCACCTTTCTATTCCCAACCAGAGACTGTGGTCTTCATGTGCAATTAGAGCCAACCTTTGATGTCACTGTTCCTCCTTCACAAAATTAAGGAAGACATTGTGAATTAAAATAGCAGAGGGAACTCCTAACATTCCTGAACTTAAATTTACCTGACTCCTCACACTAGCAACCCATCTCTAAGGCAGGCTTCTCCACTGCCAGCTCTAGCCTTCATAACTATCCTTCTCTCTTCCTCTAAGCCCCTTCCTCATTAGCGATAAAATATATATTAGAGCATAGAACCCAACTTAGTTCTCGTCATCTTACCAGAATTTCACCCCCTGGCCCTGCAAGCACTCTAAAGATGCTCTGGAAATGTGCTTGATCATTTGAAGACTTAGTTTTGGCAGTAGGAGTGAGATACAATTTTAAGATCAGGATAAAATGCTGGGGACAAAGTTCCTAAATTTCTCAAACTCTTTTGATGTAGCTCTAAATTTTACCATTAAAATATCCATTTGTGATCATAGAAAAGGTGAAAATCAGTTTTCTGATTTGGTACTTATTACATGTGGTTGGTTACTAACAGACCTTACAAATAATGTTGTTTCAGAGGTTTTGTTTCATTATACTGGGTGGTCCATTTACAACACTGTCAATACAACCCCACTTCAAAAAAGGATTTACAAATGGGCCACTTTACACAACAGCTATGGTAAGGATTATATAAGTACTATAAGGTTCAGAGTTTATTTTGTGTAAATACAGTCTAGACTCATTATCTTACCCCCATCTCCGAGCCTGGAGCAAGGGGAAAAAAGGAGTAAACCTGGTGAGAAAACAGAAAGGAGCTGCAGATATTGGGGGTAAACGCTAAAAGAAACATTTAAGGTGGCTCTCTGTGAATGACAAAGCTGGACTGTAATACAAGTGGCTTAAGTTGAAAAGAAGCAGAATAAGGAGTCTGGACTGTACCTGAAAATTCCCAAGTCAGACCTGCAAGGCCAAGCCTTGCTCAGTAATGAGTCCCCGAATATGTGGAGTGAAGCCATGAACAAGGTGGAAAGCCCAAGTCCAAGGGAACTGAAGTCCCCAGACTTGATACTCACGCTGACACTGTCCCCAGGACTGGAGAGTCCAGCCCCAGCAGCAGCCAATCCTCCCACCATAACGACAGAGGCCAAGCGACGATGCTATTTGCCTGGGCCACCTACCAAACAAAAAGATTCAAAATAAATAAGGATACTTTTGAGATGAAAAGTAATTTCTTCTTTATTATTACTTTAGAAAAAATGTAAACCACACCCAACAATTTTCTATAAAATCCTTTATGCCTGCAGAAATTTAAGATTAAAACACGTTCACAGAAATAGTTATGCTATGATCTAATGTCAAATTTCAGACAGTTAAATACCCCATCCCCCAACACAGGAGGGTAGGAGGAAAAAGGGGAGGGAAAGATGCTTTCTTAACCAGAAATAGCACCAGCTAACACCAACAATTCTCAAGGCTGCCACTCACAGGATAGTTTCTGAAGCTTGAAATAAAACAGATTCCTCAAAGATCCACACCTGTTACTGGGGGAAAAGCCAGGATTGACTGATTCACCATAAACCTAAAAGTATTAAATAAAAGATGTCAAAGCAAAAAAAAAAATCTGCCTTGTATAAAAGGTGGATGGGGAAGGAGCAGAAAGAGAGGTTTCTCAAAAATCAAGTGTAACAGAGCTCTTTTTGAGACATAACTGGGGCAGAAAGAAAAAACGTACTAGAAAAAGTCTAAATAAAACTAAGGAGAGTTTAAAGTGTAGCTGACATCTGAAGTGTCCTTGCGGTTTGAAAAATGCCTAGATCAACAATTCATAGTATTTTCCTCTCTAATGTAAATAATGCCTAAAGAAAGTATGCAATTTTAGGATACAAATTTATCCGCCCGATTACACGTTGACACATTATTTGCTAAATTGTGTCTTTGTTTAGATTTACACCTAAATGATTTTTTTCTTCTGAGAGTATCAACATTTTAATTGACTGTTTTAGACATCTTTTTAAAGTTATAAAAAGCTATATGCAATCATATCATATACCATTCTTTTGATGGGTTTCTTGTTGTAAATATGTGTGCAAGAAATTCATAACATACCCAAATGTGGGCACAGAATTGCTTTCAAAAATGAAAAGGTCTAGACTCTGGCTGCTATCCACGTATTATTAAAGTCTCCTTATCTTTTCAATTCCCCCTTTCTTTTACCTGCCCTTTCTACCCCTAGGCCCAAAGTACAAAACAGCCCCGAACTTTCTATTTCCTCCGAGCAGGTAGTAAACAAGCAGCTGCGGTTTTTCTAGACGCTCCACTGGTTCCTCTCTGTTCGCCTCCGGGTACAAGAAAGCGAATCAATTGTGGAATTGATTCGTTCCAACATTGCAGGTAAAACAGGTGCGGCATCTTTAGGACTAGGCAGGGACCTACACGGAGGGGTGGGGTCAGGGGTCGCTGAAGGAAGACGACTGGGCGGCGGTGTGCGCCAGAGTGAAACCGCTTCGCGCAGCAGCCATCTGCACGCAGGGCTAGACTGGGCTGTAATTGCGCGGAGGAGACGGGGACCGAGCACGCCCTCCGGCCAGACCCAGCGTCTCTCACACACCGGAGCGACCCTGGCGCGGGGCAGGACCGGCTGAGTGACAGCGGAGACGCGGCCCGGGGTTGTAAGAACCTGTCACAGCACGCCGCCGTCAGGCTGGCCGAGTCTGAGGAGCGGCGCGATGTGTGCGCTCTCACACACACACACACACGCCTCATGCTCACACTCACGGAGCGCCCACACTCCCGTCCTCATTTTGAGCCTCCTTCCCTCAAGAAAACCAAATGGGGAGGCCCACAGGTCTCCCGCCGTAGCCCAGTCGCTGGCTAGCGCCCACCCTCGGTTTGAGCGGCCCCGAGGGCTCAGAGCCGAGCCCCGACCTCCCCCCGGGCGCCTGGAAGCTTCCTCACTGAAGAGCAGTCTAGATCAGGCGCGGGAGTTTCCGGGTAAGGGATGTCCTGCGCGTCACCTCGGAGTAGGTGACTAAACCGCACCCTCAGAGCTGAGATCCCGGGCTCGAGCCGCTCCTCTCCCCTAGTCCTAATTCCCGAGGCGGGGCGAGCCGCCCTCGCGGGGCCGCGGTTGGGGTCCCAGACTCGCAGGGGCGCGCCCTCCCCGCCTCGGGCAGGCACTCGGGGCCGCTGGACCGCTCTCCTCGCGCCATGCTGTGCGGTAGCCCAACTTCTGGACTAGGGAAACGCCCCTCTGACCCCGTAACCCCGCAGGGAGAAGGGACCCAAGACAGTGAGTGTGAAATTCGCGCGGGAAGGAGGAGAGGGCGCCCCGGGGCCCAGCTCACCTCCCGTCAAACTCGGCGGCCGCCTGCAGGTAGAGCGAGGACACTAGCACCAGCGCCAGAAGAAAATCCATGTTGGGCAGCGGGTCCCGCGGCGCGGCGCGGCGCAGCGGCGCGTGGGGAACAGGTCGGGGTGGTGGGCGCCGAGGGGAGGCGCCCTGCTGAGTCTCGGGGAGGGATGTTGGGGGAAAACCCCAGCCTTCGCTGCCCCTGCTGCTGCTGCTGCCACTCCCGGAGGGCAGCGGCGTGCCGCGCGGCCGGAGCAGGTCTGCGAGCGGCGCCCGGAGCCCCCTCCGGCTCCCTCCCAGCTAGGGGAGGCGCTGCAGGGGGAGCTGCGCCGCCCGCGGGGAGGGGCGCCAGGGGCGGGCAGGGGGTGCGCGTGCGCCCGACTCGCCGCCCTCCCAGCCCCGAGCGAGGGATGAGCGCGCTCAGCCCTCCCGGGGGCCCAGCGGAACAGGCAACTCAGGGGCAGGCAGTGGCTCTTGGGGGTCAGCCAAGCAGGGCGAGCCGCAGCCTGGGAGAAAAGTTGCAAACCCTCCCTGGAAGAGGGAAAGCAGGGAGCCCAGCAGGAAAGGGGGAGTCGAGGAGGAAAGGAGCCCGAGGCGTAGGTGCACGCTCCGCGGGTTCCGCCCGAACAGGTGGTGAATGCAGGGGCAAGCAGTAGCTTTCACCGGAGGGCGGAGAAGCCCTAGACCAGAGAGGTTTATGGGGCTGGAGCTGAGCAGCGTCTGCATTTACTGAAACCACAGCGGGACTTGGAAAAATTAGCAAAGGCAAACTCCGGGAGTTTGCTTTTCCCGCAGAGTTGGCAAAGGCATATTTTTTATTTTGTAACTAACCGAAAGAAATATTTGGCTCTCCAATTGGGTTTTGAAGAAGAAATGAGCAGACTGTTTCTATCTCTGCCAGCTCAACTCCCGAGCACATTAGGATACGACTGCCCCTTTAGGGACCAGTGCCCGCCGAAGAGGAAGGGCTGCTACTGCCTAGTAGTGTTGTGGTGCCTGATCTTGAGGGGATCACTTAGAAACCATTTTAAGTAATCATTGTTCAGTTGTTGCAAAGTAAAAAGTGTTGTACTAAAGGACTGTGTTCAAATGAAAACACAATTATCCTAAAATGTACATGAGTCCTATCAAGTCACCGCTCTTCTCAAACCTCTTACCTCGAATGACAGCCTTGTGCAGTCATCTGGCATCTCCCGTACCTCTCAATGTCCTCATTTCTCTTCCTCCAGTCCATGGCCTCCTTGCCTTTCTTGCACGCTCCAGGCATGCCCCTGCCTTGGGGCCAGTGACTGGCTGTTTTCTCTGTCTGGACCCAAGTATCTACATGGCTCACACCCTCACTTCCTTCAGTCTTTGTTCAAATGTCACACCTCTTTGAGGGGGTCAGTCATGACCATCCTATTTGAACCTGCAACTTGCCCTCTACAGATATCTACGTGGCCCATGCCCTCACTTCCTTCAGTCTTTGCTCAAATGTCAGACCTCTTTGAGGAGGCCAGTCATGACCATCCTATTTGAACCTGCAACTTGCCCTCCTCTGATGCTCCTGGGCCTGCCCTACTTGGCCTTTCCTCCATACCACTCGTCTTTTATTTTACTATATAACTTGCATATTTTTTGTTTGTGTGTTTTCTTTCTGCTAGGATACAAGCTGTACAAAGGCAGGTATCTTTATCACCTAGAACGCTGCCTGGCACATAGTAGTTGCTCATAAATGTTTGTTCAATTCATTTGCTGCATTACAAACGTTTCCCCACCCATCTTTATTTTCTTTTTGAGGTTTCTACAACTTCAAATTTTTAATGGAAAGTTCTGTGGCAGGGTGACCTCACTATCCTGATCTCTCAGTGTGTGTAAAAACAGGAATTTTCTTCAAGGAAAGGAAAAATAATGGTTTCAACTTAAATGGCTCTTTGATTTCTAAGTTGTTTTCAGTTAGCAAAACAAGTTTCTATTTTAATCTCAAGAAAGATCCATGCCAATTCAGGCTTGGGACATTATTTTAGGCAAACAGCTTGGTGTCATCCATTTCAGGTCCTTCTAATGAAGTCCAAAAATGTAGGAGTCAAAATATTTTTTCTGCAGAAATCAAATTTTTGTAAGTGTAGGCATGGTTCCAGGGTCCAGTGGCTGCTCCTTAGCTGTTTTTGTTTGTTTGTTGGTTGGTTGGTTCCTGATTAGATTTACAAATAAACCTCACTGGAGCAATGGATGATTAGGGAGAAAGGGGCTAATATGCAGCTAAAAGCTGGAGATAGGAAAAGCGGAAGAGTGGTGGATGAAAACAGGATAAATAACTGGAGGAAAAACTGTAATGCCCCATCTACATTCACCTTTCTTTAGTTTTCCACATATTTGCTTTGGCCTAGAAAACACTCCATTCCTCTTCCTTCTTCATTTGGACAATCTCCACTTACCCTGTGAATTTCAGTTTAGCCGACACTCCCCCAGGAAGACTTTTCTGACTTTTTGCTTGGCTGAGACTTGTGTTTTATATGCTTCGATGACACTTTGCATCCTCTAGGGTAGCTCTTAATGCATTGTGTTATAATCGCCTCCCTACCACTCTGGGTCCCATGAGACGTTAACCAATAGGAGGCCCAAGGCAGTGCCTGTCTTGTCACCATATCCCTTATCCCCAGCACAATGCCTGGCACAAGGCTTAAGTTCAGTAAAGATTAAAGAGATGGCCTGGATTAAATTGAATTCTGCCTGGTAAACTTTAGCTTCTCCCTTGAGTAAACTGTAGCTAATTATATCAGTCTTTGTTGAATTATGGAATGAGGAGACTCTAAAGGACTTCCAAGGTCTAACTGGTTATTATGCTGCAGCTTTGACCACCAATGATCATTCCAAAAAAGAGGCGGAGTTGCCATGGGAGTGACATTTCATTATCTCAGTCTTAAAAACAAACGAACAAGAATGAAATCAAAACAGCTAGCTTTCAGCAATAACTCTACTTTTTTAGGAGGACAAACATTTGATTAGGCTTCTTACAAGGTAATGACACCTTGTAGGTAGTAATCCCAATTTTCTCGTGAACAAATAATTTTCTATGACTGGCCACAATATGATACAGATAAATAGCAAAATAGAACCAAACAAACACAACTTCAAAACTTTAAAATTTAGAAGCTCATAGTCTTTTTTTTTTTTCAGTAAATATGTATTGAGGGCCTATAATGTATCAGCCATTTCTAGCTAGGTGCTAGGATTTCAGCTAAGAACAAGATGAAGTCCTGCCCTGAAAGGGTTTACATTCCAGTTGGGGAGCAATACCAAAGAACTATGTAGAGAAGAAAAAGGAGTAAAGAGAGGCTAAAGGGAGGTTACAGTCGTAGAAAATGATGGAGGTTTGATTGTAGATGGAGTGCTTTGGTCACCTCTGGGGAGGTAGCATTTGAGCAGAGACTGAATGAAGTGAGGGGGAGAGCCGCATGAGGGTGTGGGACAGAGGCGATGTCCACGCAGAGGGTGGAACCCTGTGTTTTCTCTATAAAGCTCTGAAATGACTTCTCATAGTTGGTGTCATACAAACTATTAAACTCTCCCCACACCCCATACACAATGGTGGCACAGGCATAGGATGACTGCTTTTAAAAGCTACTATTAAGAGAAAGATACACATAGCTGCTTTCTGTTCTGGCAGTGCAGAAAGTGCCTTGATTAGACAGTTGGGCTACCCTGCTTCTCTTAGAGGAACTACCTTATCCATAATCTTCCATAGCCATTCAGAAGTGACTATTAGAGCAAATGCCTTCCTAGGGTGCTGTATATCATTTATAACCCCTTTTCTGCTAGTAAAAATTTGAAGGCTTGACTATTGCTTTAAGGAGCTAACAGATTCATGGTTTCTGTAGCAACTAGATTTCCTTAAGACTGTAATAGGGTTTCCAGTCAGTTGCTTGTGAAAATGACAGTCTTTTCTAGACCTAGTCCTGAAGCCTGCTTTATTTCTTTGTGTCCATACTTTACTTTCTCATTTTAATGGAGGCCATCCTGAGGCTAGCTGAAATAATAGGGTTGTTTAGGAGGGTGATACCTTACTCTGATCCTTGGCATAAGGCTTGGATCCCTTTATTTGTATTAGTGTTTGGGTCACAAAAACAGCTGTCTTCTTCAACCCTGAAAGGTCCTAAATTTCTGGACATTCTCACTTCCTTCCATTTCTGCTTGCAAAGCAGCCAGTTCGTGCCTGAGTTCATCTTTCTTATGATACCTCACTTAAAGCAACAAAGAACAATGAATAGTACACTAATATTCTCATCTTTTCCCAACTATATTCCTTTGACTTGGATATGTGATGTGCCTTCCAAGTTGTTATAGATAACAATTTTATGAAATAGCATAAGCATCACCAGCTTTCTAGCCTACACAGAGCAGCTATAGTTATACTTTGTGAAACCGCAATCCAACTGTATAATCCCTCCAATGACTTCGCGTCGTGAGTAGAGTAAAAAACAAACTCTTTGCTCTGTCTTCCTACCTATCTCTCTAATTGCCTATTTGCCTGACCATTAAGAAAATGCAGGTTTTTAAATTAAGACATCATCCTTTCTGGTACCAATTTCTATGTCAGTTAAGGTGAAAGGTTAAAATGCTATAACAAAGAGAACCAAAATATAATGACTTTCAAAAGATATAATTATTTCTTCATCATGTAACAGTTTGAAGTGAGTGGACAGCTCTGTTCCCTGTGGTCCTTCAAGTCCCAGACTGACAGTGACTCTCTCACCTCCGCCGTCACTCTAATAATTACCATTTTAGCCAGTGAGATGGAGGACAAGAAAGTATGGAGGAAGCACACTTGTTCTCATAAGGACTGAGGCCAGGAAATAGCACGTATTACTGCTGCTTACTTTCACTGGAAAGAACTAGATCAGATGGTCACATGCAATTGCAAGAGAGACTGGAAAATATAGCCTAGTCATGAACTCAACCTCCTATCACTGTGGAAGAAGGAAGAGCAGAATTTAGAGAGCAACAAATAGTCGCCACCACAGACTATTATGTGAAGTCATACTTCAGACAAGTGAAGTGTGAGATGTCTTATAGACATTAAAGTGGAGAAATCAAATAGGGAGTATGCTGTAGAACTCTGCAACTCAGAGGGCCTGGGGCTCAAGATATAAATTGTTAGTCACAATCATATTTAAGTCCCTGAAACTGGATGAGAGAGAGTAAATGTAAATATGGAATGAGGAGGGTGGAGGGAGAGAGAAGAAATCTAATTAAGAGAACTAAGAACTAAGAACTAAGGATATTCCAAAATTTAAGTAGGGAAGAAACCCAGGAAATGAAAAGGAGGAGATAGGGGTATAATACGAAAACTCAAGCAAGTATACTGTCTTGTAAGCCAAAAGTAGAAAGGTTAAATAAGATCAGGACTAAGAAGCGATCATCAGATTTGACAAGGAGATCACCGATGATCTTGCTAAGGCTAGTTTTACTGGGATGGTGAGGATGAGAACCTGATTCTACAGTCTTGAAAAGAGAAAATAACTTCAAAAGCAAAGTACTTTAAGAGGTGAGATGAGATTAGATTCAGTGTTCAAGTCAAAATAAATAATTATAAATAACAACTGAAATTGCAGAATATCTAGAATATATTGATAAAAAACACTATATGTAGTTATCTATGCATGGCTATATCTGTTGCTATATTGCTGGTTAAAATGGCACCCTGATTGGTAAACCACATTTAAACAAGGAGAACCAAATATGCCTGTTAGCAAACCACTGGATCTCCAGTGTACAGCGACTCTTATGGGGCATATCCCTTGAAGGGATTCTGGACACTATGCCTGTGGGGTTGTCACAAGAGATGCTCCAGAGGGGCACGAGTCTATTAAGCCAGGACAGTTTCCCACCCATGTAAAGTGGGTCACATTTTGCACCTGAGCTGTACTGCTGTGAAAAGTGTTCCACCAAAGAGACTTACTTGATACTATACACTGGCAAACTGTGGTCCCTGCCCTGTATCCTTCTATGTAAATAGATGCCAAATATAGCCATGACAGTCTCGTGAGCCTTAAAGTTTACTTAAACCTAAGAAGCCCTCCTAAGGGTGCTACAGACTCTATGATCAGCACTACAGAATCCAGTTTAAAACAAAACAAAACAAAACAAAAACTCTATTCATAGAATAGACATGGATCTATTTGAGATATATTTCCATCTCAAACAAAAAGCCAGAGTACTATATAATGGTGAAATATTGGGAGAATTCTTATTAATGTCAGGAGCAAGAAAAGGGTGCTGATATCACTATTTTTTATTTTGGAATATTCTGGAAATATTATTTGATGCAATTAGGCAAGGAAAATATATATAAATATTGAAAACAAGAGGCCAAGTTCTCATTATTTGAAGATGATATGATTACATAACTAGACCAAATAGTCATTTAAAACCTATTGGAGTAAATTAGAATATTGAATAAACTACATAGTTATAAAAATTGGTAATTTAAATATCTAGAAATATACATCTATATGAAAAATTTGAAAATATGAAAAAATTACCAACTCAGAAGACTAACCTTCAAAATTTTATGTTGGCTTTCTCTTTACAAACCAAAAGCATTTGTTATGGTTTGGCTGTGCCCCCACCCAGATCTCATCTTGAATTGTAACTCTCAGAATTCCCACATGTCTTGTGAGGAACCCTGTGGGAGGTGATTGAATTATGGGGGCAGGTCTTTCCTGCACTGTTCTTATGATAGTGAATGAGTCTCATGAGATCTGATGGTTTTAAAAACAGGAATTTCTCTGCACAAGCTCCCTTTTTGCATGTGCCATACATGTAAGATGTGACTTGCTCCTCCTCGCCTTCTGCCATGACTGTGAGGCTTCCCCAGCCATGTGGAACTGTAAATCCAATTAAACTTCTTTCTTTTGTAAATTGCCCAGTCTTGGATATGTCTTTATCAGCAGTATGAAAATGGACTGATACAGCATTGATCTTTTGGTCTAATGGAGCACACATGAGAAATCAACAGCTTCAGGCACAGCTATTACTGTGGATGTTTCTCACCTGTCCTCAAATAATTTTGCCAAAGACAATAGAAGGCCTGATTTAATGGACCTTTAATTCCATTTTAATATCACCAGAAGAATTGAAATAGGCAGAAATGGCTGGCTAACAAATAAAGCAGTTTCAAGTGTTACAAAATAGTTATATTTAAGTGTCTCACCTTTTAGCCTTTTTAAAATTGTGTCAGTGATCTGATCTAATTTTTAAAAAATTTTTGATTCATGTTTTTATTTATAAAATTGGAAGATTATTCTATGTCGACAATAAATTTTTAGTATCACAAAACCAGGAGTGGTAACGCTGGTTATGTCCTGTAACACACTACTCCCAACACCTTTGGCTTAACACAATAAAAATTCCTTCCAATAGTGCAACCTTTAATGCAGCATAGAGAGTTCTCCTAAACAACTCTCTATAAGTGGCTACTCAAGGATCTGAGCTCCTTCCATTATTCTCGCTTTTAGGAGCTCTTACATAGACACATGGACAAGGGAGAGAGAGAACGTGGGCAATTAGATCTGGGGATTTGTGGCCTGCCATTGGCCGATGCCTAGTCACAGGGCCCCCAACTTAACTGCAAGGGAAACAGAATATGTATTTTTCAAGTGTGCCAAGGAAGAAGATGAAAACTTTTAATTGAATGCATAGCATTCTCTTTTCCATGTCCTTCAAGAACCAGTGACCTTAGTATTTAATTACTGCCAGAAAAAAAGCTAAACATTAGACATTACTGAAAAAAAATATTTTCTTTGAAAATCATTCTTCAAATTCCATTTAGTCAATGATTCTCATCATACAGCAAGTCAATATATTTACTGGGGAATTCTTAACACGTAACTCACCCAGTTAAACTAGGTAAATTGCATGAAGTACCTACCCCCACACATGGCACATGTAGTAAGTACTCAACAAATACTGATTGCTTCCTCAACTCAAGTGGAGACTTTCCTGCTGGAAATTAAATGGTTGTTACTCAGGTTTTTCCATTTCCATGGCAGGCCACTGCAAACACTTACATTAACATTTTCTGTGTTTAAACCAGATCTCTTACATGTTGTGTTGTGAATCGCTAATCACAGCTTAGTTTTTAATCAAAGTATCTGTGCTAATTTAAAGTTGCCTAAAATACCCTTGCATCCCACTGCTACATTGGGAAAGTATTAGTTAAGCTTTTCACCTTTCATAATAAATTGTCAATCTACCCTTCTAGACTCCAAAAGATGCATCAGTTCTCAACTCAGAAGACCTATTTTTCTGCCAAAACTTTAGTGCTTGTAAAAATCCTTGTTAAAATAAATGATATTTATTGAAGTGAGTTTAGGTAGGAGATACATTATCTGTCAACTCCTCTGGGCTTCCCAAGTATTAATCTTTGATCAAGCTATTCGCTTATAACTAAATTTAGAACTTGGAAGACTCTCTTACTGACTTGGACTTTTAGTTTTTATGAGTTGCTGTTTTTGGTTTTTTTTTTTTTTCAGTGTTTCCTTAAAAAAGTTGCTTTATTGACTTCAAATTTATAAAAGGTTAACATCTTGATCTAGTTGAAACTGTAATTTATATCAATAGGACAACAATTATGTGCACAGTTCATATTCCACTCATACTGTACACCTGTAAAAGCAAGTAATTCAAAGGGTTCTCTAAGTTTTGAGATTAAAAACCACTATGCCTTGAGTATCATGATTACAG
>CAUYLG010040289.1:0-35515 GCA_963573385.1 Cacajao melanocephalus | reverse complement strand
AATTTCTCCAGAGTTCTTCCCTACTCAATTTCACCACAATCCCAGCCTAGTGTTTTAGAACTTGATGTGATACATATGTTTTTCATATGCTTCTCACACACCCCAGGGAAATGTTTCCAAGCACCCATCTGGATAGAATTTAGACCAGGGCAGAAATAACTCACAGGCCTTGCCTTCTTATTAATCAACTGCCAAAAAAAAAAAAAGAAAAAAAGAAAAAGAGGCATCTTACAGTCTAAAAAATCCATTTTTAAAATAAAACTCAAGCAAGTAACTCAAAGTAATCAAAATTAACTTCTTACAGGCAAGAAAGGAAATAGCTGAGTAGCTGAGTCATTAAGATTTTGTATATGGTAATTAAAATGTAATGTCTATTAAACATTAAAATAGATGAAACTTGCTTTCTGTGTTTGCAATCTCCCATCTTCTGGAAGGAAAGCCTAGTGCTGCCCATTTGGATTTATTTGTGAACTATTACAGAAGATACTTCAGAAATGGCAAAGACTGAGAGAATTAACAGTCACTGAACATTTGCTATGTACCAGCTGTGTGCTGTATGTTTGAAATTTGACATCTTCTTTAATCTTCGTAGTCCTAGAAATTTGAAATTATTAGAAATTTGTTATTATTGTCTCCCATACATAAAATGAATTTAATTAGCTTCTTAATGTTGGTTTATGAGTAATTTGTCAAAACCTGAAATCTTATCTGTCTTGAACACCTAGCCCGGATCCTAGCAACCACTGAATGAGAGTGGTCAGCAATGTGAACATGGCAGAGACAAAGAGGGAAAAACTAAAAAGGAAATCATTTTAATTAGCAATTCTGAAAAGCCTACTAAGCTCCATGAAGGGCTCTGGAATTTATTCTAAGGACAATGATGGTGTTGTATTGATCATTATACAGAAAGCACCACACGGCAGAGTAGCATGTGCCAACTACATGCCTAGCACATATCAGGAGCTTAATACATATCTGTTGGCTAAAGGAGTAGATATATGTCCGGTAAACATTATAAAGTACATAGATTTGTTCCCATACAGAACTCTGTGCTCCTAGTGAAGACGAAGACAAACCAGGCCGGGCATGGTGGCTCATCCCTGTAATCCAAGCACTTTCGGAGGCCACGGTGGGTGAAATCACTTGAGGTCAGGAGTTCAAGACCAAGCTGACCAACATGGTGAAAGCTGTCACTACTAAAAATACAAAAATGAGTTGGTGTGGTGGCATGTGCCTGTAATCCCAGCTACTCAGGAGGCTGAGGCAGGAGACTGGCATAAGCCTAGGAGGTGGAGGTTGCAGTGAGCTGAGATCTTGCCACCGCACTCCAGCCTGGGCGACAGAGTGGGACCATGTCTCAAAAAAAAAAAAAAAAAGACAAATCAAAACCCCCTTCCTGTGAGGCAGCTTAAATTTGCATTGCCTTTCGGCACTCAGAGGGTGTCTTTGTCTTAACAGAAGGCCACTTGTACCCTGAATAGGCTCTGTCTGATTAATGGATTAAAGAAAGCAACTTGAGATGTTTGAACTTGGTCCACAAATAGGACGGTTGTCCCATATTTTTAATCAGTTCCTGATGCATAGATTAGTAAGTCTCGGAAGGAAAGTCAGACTTTTAAATAAACAGGCTGGGGTCCTCAAAACAATCCTCCCCTCTCAACAATAAGTTACTTATGTTCTCTTCAAAACAGAATTAGCAATTCCAATCACAGCCTAGTAATATGTAACAGACTGGTAAATAACTTATAATTCACAATGGCAATTTAAATTCTAAGGTCCTATCTCTCAACATATAATAAGCATCCATTATCAGTATGACATGTCACATATACCTCTCTATTAGTTGATTAAAACTTGTGCTTTTTACATTTACTCTAGGAGTTATTATTGTTGCTGTCTAATTTAATCTAAGATCACGCAGAATGTGAAAAGATCCCACTACTAATTCAATATTCATAGTCCATGTTCAAAAAGTGTTACAGCACAATGAGGAATCTAAAAGTGTTCTAAAAACTTATGTTTAAAGTTTAAGTAAAGTTTATGTACGTTTAAGTTGGGAAGTTAAAAAACTTTCAAAACCATTCTTCTTCTTCTTTTCTTTTTTTTTTTTTTTTTTGACGGAATCTCTCTCTGTTGCCCAGGCTGGGGTGCGGTGGCTCCATCTTGGCTCACTGCAACCTCCACCTCCCAGGTTCAGGGAATTCTCCTGCCTCAGCCTCCTAAGAAGCTAGGATTACATGCGACCACCACCACTCCCAGCTAATTTTTGTATTTTTAGTAGAGACGGGACTTCACTATGTTGGTCATTTTCAGACTCCTGACCTCAAGTGATCTGCCCACCTTGGCCTCTAAAAGTTCTGAGATTACAGGCATGAGCCACTGCACCCAGCCCCAAAACCATTCTTCTGATAGAAATAGAAGGAAAGGTAGATTGAGGTGGGGATAAGATATAAGCGTAAAGAATCCTTAATTGAGATGGGAGGGCTCTGCTGGAATGAAGAATACTAGTGAATCTCTGAAACAACCTAAATGTGTCTAATTCCAAAAAAAAAGATAAGATTCCTGTACTCTGAACATGAACGGGCCACAGATTCATTCACCAAGGACTCGAGAATGTACTTTTGGGAATGTTAGGACTCTAGAACCATCTCAAGAAAATCTTAACGCTACTAATAACTCAAACAATAACTAAAAGGGAGGAAATTTGGAAAAATACTTCCCAAAGTTCACCTACACTGTGAGTTGCCCATCCTATTAGCATCAGGGTGTCTTTCCTACAGATTCATTAGCACTGAAACAATACACCATAAAAAACGATTTACATAAAAGACAGCTGGAGCTGGTTGCCAGGGGAACTGACAATGTTCCAGACACATTCCACATTAGGGAGATAAATGTCTGGGTAGCCAGGGCTGTTGAAGATGCCTTCAGCCATGTAGAAGGTTCCACCACAAGCTGGAAGAAAACAGAAATAAAGTGAGTGTCAGAGCAAAGAGTGAATCAGGCACTATAAAATAAAGGATAAAGAACGCTAGAGCCATTATCAGTGTAAAAGAATCTAGAGCATTTCCATCTCACACCTTAAAACCTCCATGTCATATAAAATAAGAGAACGATTGTGCAAACTGAAGACCAAGGGCTATGCAGTGTGGTGGATTAGAAGGAATTTCTGCAATGTCTTTTCTCAAAGCCTTTTCTCCCCGTGAACTCCAACTTTGAAGATTAAAAGACTTGTTTACCAAATGACCAGGGGACATATGTACCTAAAGCAAAAATCTCTAGCCCAGTTGGACCCGTCCAAAACCACTTGGTTTTTGTGACCAGGATTCTATTCAACCCTGGCCTAGAACCCAAGGCAGGCAGCATGCTTGCTTTTCCTTCTGAGTAGAGTACCGAAATGCACACCCCAATCTTCTTGGTGTTCTGCAGCTTTAAACTACTAATAACAAGGAAGATGGCAGCAGTAACCAACAGCACTCTCCCAGCTAAGAGGCTAAGAAACCCAGTCCTGGATGGCTTCTCTTTCTTCTCCTCCCCAGGTTGGGGCTGCCTTCACAAACAAGTTAAAAAGAACACCAGCTGGGCACAGTGGCTCACGCCTGTAATCCCAGCACTTTGGGAGGCCTAGGCAGGCGGATCATCTGAGGTCAGGAGTTCGAGACCAGCCTGGCCAACATGATAAAACCCCGTCTCTACTAGCCAGGTGTGGTGGTGGGTGCCTGTAATCCCAGCTATTCAGGAAACTGAGGCAGGAGAATTGCTTGAACCCAGGAAGTGGAGGTTGCAGTGAGCTGAGATTACACCACTGCACTCCAGCCTGGGTGACAGAGCGAGACTCTGTCTCAAAAAAAAAGAACACCAAGTCATCTGAGAGCATGGCGCGTAGCTGAAAAGACACCACATTTCCAAGCAATCCTCCACACGTCCAGAGTTCATTATTGTTAGAATTGACAACAGGTCCACTTAATTGGGAAGAAAGTAAGATTAGTTCCAGAAGTGATCTCAGGAAACCAGCTCCCAACTTTGAAGGTCAAAGAGTTTCAAATAACAAACCAAGAATTTCTACCACATCTCTGTTAACTGCCAGAGCCATGTGCTAAGGTTTCTTACCTGACACTGATGCACTGAACGTAGCGTGGAAACCCCCAGCACTCACACTAGAATCAGAGACGAACCTCAGTGTCAGGGCACTGCTGAAAGATGTGAGGGGATGGGGCATGGTGTTGCCACAGTAACGGCCTAAATAATGAAGATAATGACAAGGAGAATGAACGACGACATGGCAGAGGCCACTATTTCTAGGAAACACATCTTTACTAGAAATACAAGAGACCAAAGCCAAGGGAAGAAATTGCCACTAGGAGAACCACTTCATTCAGGGTCAGTGTTTGAGACAGTACCTGATAAAATAAACTATATATACGAGCTATATATAGGAGAGGTGATTTATGATCAAGAACAATAGGGCCAGAGGAAAAACTTAGATGATCAGGGGACATATGTACCTAAAGCAAAAATCTCCAGCCCAGTTGGACCCGTACAAATAAATGCACTAATCCTCAATATGTTGTAGCACAGAAAAGTGTGGATGCTGGAGCCAGGCTACCTGGATTCGGCTACTGGCTCAGCCATTTGTTAGCTACGTGATCCTAGTGTGAGATACGATGAACTCTAAGTGTCTCTTCAAAGAATCAGGATGTCAGTATGTTCAGCTCTCTTATTCTTTAATTCTCCATTGTAAAGTTTAATTTCCCTGTAGTTTCAGTAAACAACATTTTCCACTAGTTCTAATCAGTAGATCACATCTGTTTCCTCAGTCCCTGTCTCCGTCCTGACTCATTCTGGTCACCTGCTCCAGTCACCTGCTTTGACCGCTGGTTACCTCCTCTGACTTGCCTGCAACTGTCCTTCCTGCCAAACTACCCACCCCGCCACTCCACTTGTACCCCTGCTTCCTTTAAAATAGCCAATCAGGATTAGACTAGACTGTGCAGTCTAAGCCTAGCCAATAGGGAAATGACACAGCAGTAGGGGCTACCTTCCATCAGGAATAAGTACCCCTGCCCCTCCCTTGTCCAGGCGTATGCTCACCATTGTTCCATCTGTGAGCCGCACCCTTCTATAGAAGTAAATTGCCTCACTGTGGAAATTTATATTTCAGCACTATTTCTTGTGCGACACTGAAAATATTACATGTAACACTAGGCAAGTTATTTAAGTGCTTGGTGCCTTGGTTTCCCCACTTGGAAAAAGGGTCATATTGAAAATAATGAAACTTATCTTTTAAGGATAGATAAGGATTGACTTACTAGAGCTAATATAACATACTGAGAACAGTACTCAGTACTCAGTTATATTGACTCTGTCAATGTAACATACTGAGAATAGTACTCAGCACAAGATAATGCTATGTAACAGTTTGTGAAATAATATACCCTTATCCTTGGTCAAAAGCTTCCTTACAAAGACCTCAGGCAATGCCGTGAGAGGTGAGCATAGGGTGTAGAGAGTTCACTGATTGCTCACTATGGTCTCAGGCACGTCCTGGGAACTGGGAATTAAGGCAAGAGGCAAAACAGTCTCCTCTCTGACAGACCTTGTCTTCTAGTGCCAGATGAGAAGCTTTTATAACAAAATTCAAAAGTTAGGACATTTACGGAGAAAGCTTAAATAACCTGAGGTTTTTCTTTTGCCTGAGAGCACTTCAGAAACTAGATAGTGGCACTCTTTAATTTTATGAGGATGCTAACAAACCAAATGCCAGATTTTTAATTGAATTAATTAATCCATCAACTAATTAAGTGCTTTGTTTTTTGCTTCCACTGAGGACAAGGCTGAAAGAAACATGTTCCATTTGAATTTAAGAACTATGGTCAGACATTAACAAGAAATTTCAAACAGAATGCTGTCTAATGCTGGAATGGACTGCATTCCAATACTCTTTAAAGCAGGTGCAACTTTTAAATGTTTTAAAAAATATACACAAACTATTCACACATTTGAATATACTAACAAGCAGGCTGACTTTCCTGAACCCCACATTAAAGCCTGCTTTCTTACCCTCTAATCATCTTTACTTGGCTTTGGCTGCTCTTTCTAGCTATTGGAAACATTCTAACCTAGAATGCGGTCTATAAATATGTAGATTTATAAATAAAGCACAGCCAAGATCACACATGTAAGTGAGTAAGCGAGGTACCTCGGAGAGGTGCATCTTCATGGTCACCATCCAAAATTTCTACAAAGTCTCGTGTGCACGCTGTGCTTCTTTCAAGTCCAAAGTGGATAAAGGAGAGGGTGATATGATTTACTGGAAGCAAAAAAGAGAAGATTCTCTAATAAAGTACTGGCACATAAAACATACAGGAAGATGGGGCAAGATGGGAGATGGGGATGGTTAATGGGTTAAAAAAATAGAAGGAGGCCGGACATGCTGGCTCACACCTGTAATCCCAGAACTTTGGGAGGCTGAGGCGAGTGGATCACAAGGTGAAGAGTTTGAAACCAGCCTGATCAACATGGTGAAACACTGCCTGTACTAAAAATACAAAAAATTAGCTGGGCATGGTGGCGCATGTCTTACTCCCAGCTACTCGGGAGGCTGAGGCAGGAGAATCGCTTGAACCTGGGAGGCGAAGGTTGCAGTGAGCCGAGATCGCGCCACTGCACTCCATGGGTGACAAAGCGAGACTCTGTCTTAAAATAAATAAATAAATAAATAAATAAATAAATTTTTTTTACAAAATAAAAGGAATGAGTAAGACATACTATTTCATAGCACGATGGTAATTGTAGCTGGTACATTTAAAAATAATTAAATTGTATTGTATTGTACATTTAAAAATAATTAAAAGAGTATAATTCAATTGTAACGCAAAAGATAAATGCTTGAAGGGATGGAATACCCCATCTCATGTACCCCATAAATATACACATCTACAAAAATTGAAAATAAATTTTTTTTTAACAAAATAAAATTTAAATTTAAAAACCTACAGGGAGATACATTTTACTTTTGATCATTTCATGTAAGGGTTCTCCAGCAGAGAATTAATGAATGAGGCAGATTTGCACATGGTTGAAGGGAAAAGGAGAGGGAAGGGGTTAACTTCTGTGCTAAGTGGTTTCCTTTGAAGAGTAACAGAATAGATGCTTTCAAAAGTGCCTGTTGCATCTGAAAGGCTGGTAGTGGTAAATAAGAGGACTCCTGGGTAGGTTCATTCCAGGTACTATAGGAAGTATCTTGTTGGAAAAAGCCATCTTTCCCTGTTTTTATATCGCCATTGCTGTGTTCCTCTAATAAGCATTTTTCTCAATCCAATCATTTCCTTAAATTCAGATTCTTTGCATGTGCTTGTAAATAAGTCATTCTTTTCTCCCTGGCACTCACATTTTAGCTCACTCAGTTTTATTTTCAGGTGAGAGCTAGTGCCCTAAGATTCAGACATTTATCACTAAAGCTGTGAATTCCTTGCAGAACAGCAAGTGCCTGGATACATTTTCTTTTTGTTCTTCAAGCTCCCTAATCTTCAGAATAGGATCTTTTCCTATTGCTGTTCTGGAGCCAGTGAGTTCTTTCATCTAAATGCTTTACAATTCATTAGAAAATAATCCTCAGGCACAAACTGCTCTGTTCAAGGGAGGGGGCTTCTTTATCTACTGCTCAGTCCCTGGCTGGCAACTTTCTTTGCAGCTCCACCTCCCCGTTTGAATTGGCTAAGGATGACATCATCAGCCTCCACATCTTATGCATGTCAATAAAGATACCAGCAATTTGTTAACTCCTTACATCCCAGGAGAAAGTACCAGAGAATATTTAAGGGGAACTCTTCATTTTGCAGATTATTTTGTCATGGCCTGATTAGCTTAAGTGACTTCCCTATTTTCACACAGGAGATTAATTACTGAGCAAAGTGAAGAAGTTAAAGCCTTTCCTACATTATACCTGAAACCGTATTTTCCTGCAAACCTCAAAGGCAAGGCAGGAGGGCAGGGCTCCTGTGAAACAGGATTCAGAAGGGCCCCAGCGTCACCCCCTCTGCAGCCATTCTGTCATGTCTGTGAGGAACATTCCCTCTTGTTCTCTGTCTGTAAAATGAGAACAGAAGTGCTTACCACCGTACTGTTGCCAGGTCAGAAAATAAGATTCTAGGGTTCCAAAAAAGAAAAGAAAGTAAGCATTTATTCAATGTTTCTTCTAGGCCTGTGCTGGAATAGTAGATTGCAGGAGAGCCCAGGTTTAATTTATCACAAATGTCTGCTTTGATGGATAGAGTCGCACATTACATTCTGGCGTGTGAGTCACTGATTCTCCAGTCTGTGGCTCTTCTTCATTTGTTCACTCAGCAACTATCTTGAGCATCGACTATACTCATGGCACACATGTCAAAAAGTATTTATTGATTATTTTGGTTTACCCCCAATCTCATATGCCTGCATACGCTTGTTAATACAGGAAGGTTGTATGTGTGTTGTGTTATTGTGTGTGTGTGTGTGTGTGTGTGTGTGTGTATTTTAACCTTTGCTAGGCCTTGAAACTTAAAAATATTATTTTTAACTTAAAAGCAGCGGTAAAAATTACTTCCCTATCAGATTAGGAAATGCTTGTTCTCATGCAAGTCAGGAATTGCGACTTGCAAAAGAGGAAGAGGAAGGCCATCTATTGTTAGAACTGAGGAGATAAGAACCTTACTCATAGTCTGACCTTCCCACAGACACCTTCTCTCCCGCATGCCTTTTCTTTTTTTGTTTTCGTTACTTACATGGAGGTTGCGCTTGAATGATCCAGCTGCAGTTCTGATTGTTTGGATAATTGGCAGGGAACCGCGGAGAGGAAACAGTATCAAACGAGCTGGTGAGGATGTGGCCTCCACAGGCTGGAGAACACACAAACACACGTATGTGTCATATACTTTTGATTTCTACTGACTGTACAAAACAAATATTTGATGAACAAAAACATCAATGATTTTTTTTTCATTTCTAAAAGGCATGCCAAGAAAGTTCTCCATAAAGAGAGCTGAACATAAACCATCAGAAAACGAGAACCCATTTTATATTTTAAATAATATTCTTCAACTATAGGAAGTAGGAAGTGGCAAAAAGCAACATTAAACAGGTATGAATTCCCCAAGTCATTTGAACAAAATTCTGGCATGGTTCACTTACACTGCCCACTCATAAATCATAGGTATAGGGATAATCTGTTTATAAATGACCTCTTTTTTTTGAGAAAATAAATACTCAACTGAACAAGCTTCATAAGGATGACTGCAGAGTATCAGAGAAGAGCAAAACTCTATGGGAGCCCCGAAGAGGGAGAGGCAATCACTGCTGGAGGGTGTAAGAGGAGTCTCGCGGAGGAGGAGGCCAAGGTTAAATCAGGACTTGGAGGGTGAGAAAAGGGAGGCCAGGGAGGGGACCACCAGAGCAGACACAGAAGAGGGTAAGGATTGCATCTATGCAGGCTCAGCAGGAGCGCGGGGTGCCCGAGGGGTGTAGGTGACTGATGCTGGAGAGAGGTCAGGACGGTTTCTGGAACCCTTGGTTAACATCTGCAGGGGCTTCAGCTTCATTCTCCAGGCCAGGGCAGGGCTTTTACAGGTGACTTTGGAGAGAGATGGGGTAAGGGTAGGTGACTTTGAGGAGGCTGTTATAGTCCAGATGAAAGCTAGCACGGACTTTTTACTCTGGAGCAACATACAAGTGAATAATTACATGCAAAAGAACTACTAGGAAACTAGTTTTCTTTTAAACCTACAAGAATATAGCCTGTCTTGCTCCGAAGTCTAAAGGTCTACAGTACATACTTGGGAGACCTCTATCCAGACACTGTCCCCAACCAGAACTCTTTACTACAGAATATAAATGAGTTCACTAAGATAAACATAATGACTACACAGACTAAATGTATTTGCAGTGAATGTTCTAAATCATCTGAATACAAATAATCTCTGACTATGGGATAAAAGGTTCATCTCGCAGAATGAGCAGATAGAAGACAATGCATAAAAAGGTCTTGGAGAAGCGGTGCTTTAAGAACAAAAACCAGGGCTGGGTGCAGTGGCTCATGCCTGCAATTCTAGCACTGTGGCAGGCTAGATAGCAGAATCACTTCAGGCCAGGAGTTTGAGACCAGCTTGGACAACAGAGCAGGATCCCATCTCTAAAAAAAAAAAAAAAGGAGCCAGGCATTTCACTGTTGCACCTATAGTCCCAGCTACTCAGGAGGTTGAGGTGGGAGAATCACCTGAGCCTGGGAGCTCGACGCTTCAGTGAGCCATGACTGCACTCCAGCCTGGGTGACAGAGTGAGACCCTGTGGGAAAAAAAGGAATGGGAGGGAAAGAGAGGGGAGGAAAAGGAAAAGGAGGAGAGGAAGGGAGGGAAACAAAGAAAGAAAAATAGATGGAATACAAGAGTAACTCCTCAGTTGGACAATGGCAAGATTCAGAAATGAGGGAAGCACTGCCTCTGGGTGCTAGAATCTGATTATACCACAAGCAAGTCTTGTAATTTATAGCAGTGTATCCCATTCCAGTGTAAAGCCTTGGATAGTCCTAGATCAATGAATTTGGATAAAAACTTTCCTATACTGTTTCTAGTCTTAAAAGCACTTTAAAAAAGGATTATTCTGAAAACTCATTAGAGATGCAGGTCCAAAGGAAGTCAGACAAGGAGAAGGTTACAAGCATCAGGAGTTGGGATAATTGTAAGTCACGGTTCTTATTAAGTAGAAGGCTGTGATAAACTTCTGAGCACAGGTCTCATTTCACTGTTGCACCAAACAGGGCATTGAAGATTTCTCTTGCGCTTAGGAAGATCCACAGGGTACTTGCCTTGCCTGAATTGAGCTCGGAAGCCCCTGCTCTGCCTGGAAGGGCCGGATTGAAATCTCACAAAGAGGCTGTTTCCTGAGGAGATGATGGGGTTAGACAGCTGCTCCCTTCCACACATCCTGGCAAGGCGGGTCATTGCGTAGCTTAAGCCATCGTATGCCTAGGGAAAGGTGACAGGGCAAACAGTGGTTCAGAGCTTCAGATTCACATCTAGAAGGCCTGTATTCCATGAACTGCCTGCACATCAATGAGCTAGTGGAAAGTCACACGTTTGCTGTATCAAGTGAAATTGGCTTTATTTTCTTGTCTCACAGCTCCATGGGAGTGTTTGAGTCTCTGGTCATTTCTAGGGACACTGACATGAATTTCGGCAGGAGTTCCTCCGTCAGAGTCACTACTAGATCTCTTGATGTCTTTATAAATGCCATCCCTTCCATACTCTGTTTCCTCCCCAATCTCAGGCCATGCCTACAACATGTGATGGAAATGTGTGATGCAAGAATGAACACATGAGAAAACAGATGAGAAACAGTGATGAGTGATGAGCATTTGTTGTCAGAATCCTGACTTGTTGGATCTGTTTGTTCTTCATAGGGGAATGGTCAAGCAAGAAGAGAAATGGTAGAATTCTTTCAAATGATAGGAGTGATATGAGGCTGATTTCAAAAATTACTTCTCTCTCTTTTTGGCTGGGCGTGATGGCTCACACCTACAATCCCAGCACTTTGGGAGGCTGAGGCAGGTGGATCACCTGAGGTCAGGAGTTCAAGACCAGCCAAGCCAACTTGGTGAAACCCAGTCTCTAATGAAAAATACAAAAATTAGCCGGGCGTGGTGGCTCATGTCTGTAATCCCAGCACTTTGGGAGGCCGAGGTGGGCGGATCATGAGGTCAGGAGATCAAGACCATCCTGGCTAACACAGTGAAACCCTGTTTTTACTAAAAATACAAAAAATTAGTCAGGCATGATGGTGCGTGCCTGTAATCCTAGCTACTTGGGAGACTGAGGCAGGAGAATCACTTGAAACCAGGAGGCAGAGGTTGCAGTGAGCTGAGATCGCGTTCTTCCCTCCAGACTGGCAATAGAGCGAGACTCCATCTCAAAAAAAAAAAAAAAAAAAAAAAATTGGCCAGGCATGGTGTTGTGTGCCTGTAGTCAAAGCTACTCAGGAGGCTGAGGCATGAGAATCACTTGAACCCGGGAGGTGGAGATTGCAGTGAGCCGAGATCACACCACTGCACTCCAGCCTGGGCGACACAGAGACTCCATCTCAGAAAAAAAAAAAAAAAAGAAAAAAAAACTACATCTCTTTCTTTTTAATTATTGGGCTCTGTCTTGCCTAGTGCTATGCTGTGACCTAGCTGATCCTCCATGCATATAATGAAATGGAATCTACATCACATAATACCTGAAATCTCTGTATTGATTTGTAAAATTGAAGCTTACTAATTTGGTTGGAACTCAGTGTCTAGATGAATTTTTGAATACTCTTACGTGTAAACCAGGGAAATTAGTTCCTTTGCTTGGATGATTAATAATAACTCCCCTTCATTAGGTATCTACTATGTGCCAGGAACTGGATTCAGCCCTTCATATACACTGTCCCATTTTACCCTCCCAAACTTCTTTCAGTTTTTAAGAAGAGGACAACAGATTCACAGAGAGCCTAAGTAATGGGACCAAGTCACACAATTCCTAAGACAGAGCAGGTGACATTGAATCAGACAGCTAGATTCCACAGTCCAGAATTGAAACTCTTTCCTTTTGTTCATTGCAAAGTATCAGCTGAGAAGGATACATGCATCAATCTGCCAACCTTATCAGAGTGTGACTGAAAGTACGAAGTTAAAATATAGCTGTTTTATTCAAAACAAAGTGCCACTTATATTTCATAAGAAAATCTTGGGAAAAAATAGAAAGTTCAGACATTCAATGTAAGAAAAGTACTCACAAGTGACTTTAAAAATCTAGCAATGATTAAAATCAGTGTTCTCTTTAGCACATAGGTATGATTGGGAGGATATTCTCAGTTTGGCTTATACTAGCCCATGAATCAAATATCAATACGATTTTTAACTTTTTGAGGAGCTTAAGCTTTTACAGTCATAATGTTAAAACAAATGTGAGTCTGTTCTGGAGCAGCAAGTCTTTTCTTTTTTATAATTTAATGTTCAAAATTTAAATATATATATATATAGGCAGTCAATGACACCTGATGATTGATTTTTATTCAACAACAATTGATTAAAAACTAAATTCCATTTTCTTAACCAATTCAAATTATAGCTTCCAATCAAGTATGAATGCTTCCTTTGAACACTTTGGCCACTAAACGCTAGACAAAACAACATATAAACCATCACTACAAAACCTTTTACACATTCACACTTGAGTCTACCCTCAAATATTGGTTTAATTCAAGTCTTTAGTATTGGTTTTATGTTGTCCTAAGGTTACAGGTACAGCATCGTAAGCTTTTAGTAATGTTCTATTAATACCGTCTTGGTTTTAATATCAAAGGATAATGAATACCTTCTAAGAACATCTGAGGTTACAGAGTATGGAGAATATACCAATTAAATCTTAAGGCACAAGACTATTTACTTCTCTCAAGATAATTTATTCATTTATTTGTTTAGAATAGCATTTTTTCATTTTTATAAAAGCTTAATATTCGGCTTTATGAATATGTAACGAGCTCATTTTTTATTTTGTTTTTAACTGATGCATAATAATTGGACACGTGTTGGGTATGGTGTGATGTTTCAATACATGCATACATTGCATAATTATCAAATCATGGTATTTAGCATGTCTATCACTTCAAACATTTATCATTTCTTTGTAGTGAGACTGTTAAGAATCCTCTCTTCTAGTTATTTTTAACAGACTGTAATGTCTATAAACCATAATATTGTTAACTGTGGGTACCCTACTGTGCTATAAAACATCAGAAGTTATTCCTCTTATCTAACTATAATTGTGTACCCTTTAACTAATCTCTTCCATAATTTTCTCCCTGCTACCGTCCCCAGCCTCTGGTAACCACTATTCTACTCTGCTTCTGTGATATCAGCATTTTTACATTCCACAAATGAGTGAGATCATGTAATATTTGTCTTTCCGTGCCTGGCTTATTTCCGTTAACATGAAGTCCTCCAGGCTCATCCATGATGCCATAAATGACAGGATTTTATTCATTTCTATAGCTGAGTGGTATCCCATTGTTTATATACACCACATTTTAAAAATCCGTTCATCCACAGAGAAGTCAGTTTGTCTTCAAAAGAAGAAATACAAATGACCAACAGGAAAACAAAAACATGTCAACATCACTAATCACCAGTGAAATTCAAATCAAAGCCACAGTGAAATACTACTTTATCCTAAGTAGAAAATAACAAATGCTGGTGTGGATGTGGGAAAAAGGGAACATTTATACACTATTGTTGGGAATGTAAATTGATACAGCCATTATGAAAAACAGTATGGAAGTTTCTCAAAAAAATCAAAAATAGAACTATCATATGATTCAACAGTCGCACTCCTGGGATAAACAGACAAAGGAAATTTTAAGTAAGTGTGTTGAATATATCTGCATTTCCATGTTAACTGAAGCACTATTCACAATAGCCAAAATAATGGAATCAACCTAAGTGTCTAGCATTTCTTAATTTTTTAAGCTAGTGGAACAATGGGTTCTATGGCGTTTATAGACTTCTTCTTCTCAAAAAGAAAAGAAAAAAATTTTAAGATTTTTGCAAGTCCATGGACTCACAAAGTAAGACTCTTCTGATTTTTAAAAATGTCCTCCCAAATTCAGAGGTCCAAGGAGTAAGTACGTATTGTTTCTTCCCTTTCAAAATCCTGTTTTTTGTCTGAGTGGTTGCAATTCTCTCAAGGGACAGGAAGAAATAAAGGAAAAAAAGTGAACTAAAACATTAAGGCTGGAATCTTCAGAAAATAACCTGAATGACCCAATTCCTTGGGGATCCTTTGAAAGGGGTACATCTAGAAGGCTTACAGACTTCCCAGCAATTTCCCCTACTACTGGAATTACCAGACCTCTGCTAAAATTCATCTGGCTGGAGTAATACTTCACAAGGAATGGATCAAAAATAGAAGGTTTTCTGAAGACCAGTCTGGCCAACATGACAAAACCCTGTCTCTACTAAAAACACAAAAAAATTAGCCGGGCATGGTTGTGGGCTCCTGTAATCCCAGCTACTCAGGAGGCTGAGGCATGAGACTTGCTTGAACCCAGGAGGTAGAGGTTGCTGTTAGCCGTGATTGCACCACTGCATTCCAGCATGGGTGACAGAGTGAGACTCCATCTCAAAAAAAGAAGGTTTCCATGGGTCCCTGAATTGAAATTATATACCAATAACACTCCAAATGTGATAAGCATGTTATAATTTTACAAACTCCACAACAAATATCCTAACCTATGTGATTTTCTATAAAAATGAAGACAGGGAGGCAAGTGTATAAGCTATGATCTATTGTCTCATTCAATGTAATAAGCTAATAACTCATCCAAGCTCACATAGCTAGTGAGCAGCAGAATCTTCTCTCTCCAAATTCTATATTTACCATGTTACTTCTCCTTAAAATGCTCATGACACATCTCAGTCTACTTTGTGATGCTACAGAATACCTAAGGCCAGGTGATTTCTAAAGAGCAGAAATTTATTTCTCACAGTTCTGAAGGCTGGGAAGTCCAAGATCAAGGTGCCAGCAAGTTAGAGCCGGGTCTCTCTGCTTCAAGGTGGTATCTTGAATGCTGTATCCTCTTAGGGGAAGGAATATCACGTCCTCAAGCAGCAGAAGTACAGAAGAGAGAGAACCCACTCTTGCAAGCCCCCCACCCACTTTTTTTTGAGATGGAGTCCCACTCTGTTGCCCAGGCTGGAGTACAATGATGCAATGTTGGCTCACTGCAACCTCTGCCTCCCAGGTTCAAGCAATTCTCTTGCCTCAGCCTCTGGAGTAGGTGGGATTACAGGCATGTGTCACCACGTCCGGCTAATTTTTTGTATTTTTAGGATAGACGGGGTTTCACCATGTTAGCCAGGATGGTCTTGATATCCTGACCTCGTGATCCAACCACCTCAGTCTCCCAAAGTACTGGGATCACAGGCGTGAGCCTGGCCGCAAAGCCCTTTTTATAGCAAAATTAATCATTTCTCGATGGCAAGGCTTTCGTAATCTGAACACCTCCCAAAAAGCCATACCGCCTGACACTGTTGTGCTGGACACTAAGTTTCCAGCACACAAACTTTTGAGGGAACACATTCAAACCACAGCATGATACTTATTAAGTTTTATGTACCTAATTGTAATTTTATGAAATTTTTAAACCTCAGGCTATTGAGGAGGGAGAATATTTTTAACAGAGTTTGAAATAAAAATTCTTTTATGTGAGTGTTTTTAACACTTGTAATACCAAATCAATATTCTCATATTTAAAGTTTCAATTTATAAAATTGCACAAGAAAGGCACTTCAAGGAAGAAAATATGGGAAACCTTGTTCCCATTCATTTACAATTCTAACGTCATAAAAATCAATATGCATTGTCCCTTAACTTCCATTTAGTTCCCATGCAAAGCTAGAAAATGATATTACTATTGGATACATATCTAATATACTAACATAACATATGATTCTTACGTAAGCCTACTGCCAAGAGTTTGCTAGACCTCAGCATTGATTTTCCGATCGCTACTTAAGCAGTAAAAGTCAGGGCAATATACAAACAAAATAAAACTTTACATCTCCACTAATTCATTTCTAGATAATAAAATAAAAAATTGAAGTTGAAGCCACAAAATAAAAAGTGGCCACCAACCCCAGGAGAATTCCAACTAGAGAGTCTCTTAAAACAGGGGCAGTCTAGTGGGGTGGTCATCTAATTTCTACAGAAAAGTTAACCATTCTTTTTGTAAAATGTCCTGAATTTTATAAAGTGTCAAAATACTAGCACACACATTCAAAATACATACCAGGCCAGGCACGGTGGCTCACACCTGTAATCCCAGCGCTTTGGGACACCAAGGCGGGTGGATCGCCTGAGGTCAGGAGTTTGAGATCAGTTTGTCCAACATGGTGAAACCTCACCTCTATTAAAAATACAAAATTTAGCTGGGCGTGGTGACACGTGTCTATAATCCCAGCTACTCAGGAGGCTGAGGCACGAGAATCACTTGAACCTGGGAGGTAGAGGTTACAGTGAGTTGAGATCATGCCACTGCACTCCAGCCTGGGTGATAGAACAAAACTCCAACTCAAAATAAAACAAACAAAAACCCCCCACAAAATCAAAAAACTTAATTATATAAAAACAGAAGACTTCTTAAAAAGTACAGAACTTGGCACATAACAGGCAATAAATGTTTGATGAACAAATGAATAAATGAATATTTATGACAGTTGCTGGTCTTTAAAAATTGAGGACTAGGGTTGAGGAAAATCTTGAGTTAAGGAAAAGCTGTCCTTGCCCTCATGTATTCAATGGTATAAACATACAGTACACACAATTGTGGCTAAGAGGCTATTCACAGCAGGGAGGGAGTCAGCTGGGGCTGCTTTCTGAGCAGGCTTCCTGTATGCAAGGTGTGAAGGAGAATGAAGGTGCCCAACCATAGGGCATGGCCAATGTCATGCACTCTACTCCCAGGGGCCCTTTACCAGCAGAGTCAGAGAAGGTAGAGGCAGAAGGTGGGCAGAGGACATCAGACCCATCTCCAAGGCCCAGAGTATCCTGAACACATGACATATTATGGTTCTATCAGGTCCCCTCCGCATCCTAAACTCTAGCCAGAAGTGAGAACTAAGCCAAACATTTATGAAAATTCTTTTAATTATTACTATTTTTGTAGTCAGGGTCTTACCATCACCCAAGCTGGCATACAGTGGTATGAGAGATCACTGCAGCCTTGACCTCCAGGGCCCAAGGGATCCTCCCACCTCAGCCTCCCAAATAGCTGAGACTACAGCTGTGCACCACCATGCTTGGCTAATTTTGAAATTTTTTGTAGAGAGAGGATTCTACTGTGTTGTCTAGGGTGGTCTGGAACTCCTGGCTCAAGCGATCCTCCTGCCTCAGCCTCCCAAAGTACTGGGATCATAGGCGTGAGCTACAGTGCCCAGCCTTAACCTTCATACTTCATGCTTCAATACCTTGAGATATGTGTAAACATCCATCATTTCTAAAGTTAACATGTGTTCAACCTTGTCACATGTCAAGTGACGTTGGAGGAAAACCATTGAAGTGAGAGACAAACATCTCTTCCTGGTGACATTTCTAGTTCTCGGGTCCTGTGGTCAGAGCTCTAAAAGATTGGTAATGTGGGAAGATAAAGAGGCCAAGCAAAGGGAACTTGTTACTCTCATACACACCTTTGTCATATAATATGCATCATTTAAAAGTACATATTATTTAAAAGGTGGTGGCAGGATTCCTTTTAAAAAACAATCTTTATTGAGCAAAATATCTTCATAGAGTCTCAGAACATGAGTATCGTAGGGGAGGTGTTATTTTATGTTGTTAGGGACAAGTTGCTCTTCTCTCTTTGCTTCCTCATCTGTTGCTAAGTTTCTTAATCTGCAAAATGGGATTAATATGAATATATAGCTCATATTGTTCATAAGGATGAGTTAAAAGATATAGATACTTAGGAGAGTGGCCGGCGTGTAGTAAGCATGTGATAGAGGTTAGCCTCTACTATTAAAGTGAGACGAAGTGGTAGCTAAATTGCTGTGTAAGAAATGAAGTAGGGAATTAGAAAGCTATGGAGGCAAAAAAGAAAAGAGGACCAAGAGGTGGGGGGTTATCCAGAAGTGTGGGTAGGTAGGAGTGGGAGAAATAATCAATGAAAATTTCCCAGCTGGAGATTGTGGGGGTGGGGGGTGATAGGCAATTTCTGACCCGACTCTCAGTGGTCTCCACATCCTGGTATTCATGCCTCTGTATAATCTCCTCCCTGGGGTATGGGATAGACCTCCTGATTTGTTCTAATTAACAGAATACAACAGAAGTGATATTCTGCCAGCTCCATAATGGGGCGAGAAAAGATGATGCCTTCACTCTTGCTTGCATTTTCTGTCTTGTTGGACTCTGCTGCTCTCTCTATGAAATATGATTTTGCATGTTTAGGAGCAAGGTGCCGTGTTCTGAGATACTCTGTGGGGAGGCCTGCATGGCAGGGAGTCAAGGGAGGCCTCAGCTAACAGCCTGCAAGGAACTGAACCCTGCATACGTCCTTGTGAGTGAGCCAGGAAGCACCCAGGCGAGTGGCACCTGGCTTCCCGACCCACGGAAACTGTAAATGTTGTTGTCTTAAGTCATTAGGTTTTGAGGTAAGTCTGTGGGTGTGGAATGAAGAAGGGCTGAGGAAAGAAGGAACAAAGGCTTCTGAAGAATGAAGAATGAGGCTGTCCCACACTGCATTCAGGTCACATGCTGTACTGCTCTTTGCAGAAACCACCTCAGTGACCCCGTCTAAAAATGAGGGTAGGTAATCTCCCTGTGCTGCCTCACAAGGTTATTGTAAACATCAAATAAAACAGTGTATTGAAAGTTTTGTAGAAACTATGATTACAAGTATGAAGTTAAGTTTTTCTCATTTCACTACAGAAATTCTCACACATACATTTCTTTTTCTTTTTCTTTTTTTTTTTTTTGACAGTTTTGCTCTGTCATCCAGGCTGGAGTGCAGAGGTGCAATCTCAGCTCACTCCAAGCTCCCGCTTCTGGGTTCAAGTGATTCTCCTGCCTCAGCCTCCCGAGTAGCTGGGACTACAGGTGCATGCCACCACACCCAGCTACTTTTTGTATTTTTAGTAGAGACAGAGTTTTTCCATGTTCTCCAGGCTATTTTCTAACTCCTGACCTCAATCGATCCATCTGCTTCGGCCTCCCAAAGTACTGGGATTACAGGCGTGAGCCACTGTCCCTGGGCTCATATATAAATTTCTAATGAAATTTGACAACATACGGAAAAATTAAAAGCTAGCAATTCCACTGCTGCAGGTCTGCGCTAGGGAAACTTTTAGGTGGTTTCATACGGATATTGCTACAAGAATATTCAGCTTAAAAAGTTGCTACAGAAAAATAGTGGAAGAAACTTAAATGTTCATTACCAGGAGAATGGCTAAAGGACTTGTGGTGTGCACATAAAATGAAACGTGTAGTGACCGAAAGAATGTGTTAGATCTGTATGCATTACAATGTAGAAAACGTGAAAACAGAATGAGTGAATACAGCAAGTGGAAGGGTATGCAGCATGTGACATGATTTACATAAAGTCTTAAAACATGCAAAATAATATTTCATAGTGTGCATGGATGTACAAATATAACAAAAAAACCATAAAAACCATCATGGAAATCATAAACCAGAAATCTCATTAGCAACCTAGGCAATACTATTCAGGACACAGGCATGGGCAAGGACTTCATGATTTAACACCAAAAGCAATGGCAACAAAAGCCAAAACAGACAAGTGGGATCTAATTAAACTAAAGAGCTTCTGCACAGTAAAAGAAACTCTCAGAGTGAACCGGCAACCAACAGAATGGGAAAAAATTTTTGCAATCTACCCATCTGACAAACGGCTAATATCCAGAATATACAAAGAACTTAAACAATTTACAAGAAAAATAAACAACCACATCAAAAAGTGGGCAAAGGATACGAACAGACACTTCTCAAAAGAAGACATTTATGCAGCCAACAAACATATGAAAAAAAGCTCATCATCTCTCGTTATTAGAGAAATGCAAATCAAAACCACAATGAGATACCATCTCACACCAGTTAGAATGGTGATCATTAAGAAATCACGAGACAACAGATGCTGGAGAGGATGTGGAGAAATAGGAATGCTTTTACACTGTTGATGGGAGTAGATTAGTTCAACCATTGTGGAAGACAGTGTGGCAATTCCTCAAGGACCTAGAACTAGAAATACCATTTGACCCAGCAATCCCATTACTGGGTATATACCCAAAGGATTATAAATCATTCTATTATAATGACACATGCACTCCTGTTTATTGAGGCACTGTTCACAATAGCAAAGACTTGGAACCAGTCCAAATGCCCATCAATGATAGACTGGATAAAGAAAATGTGACACATATACACCATGGAATACTATAAAGCCATAAAAAAGGATGAGTTCATGTCCTTTTGCAGGGACATAGATGAAGCTGGAAACCATCATTCTCAGCAAACTGACACAAGAACAAAAAACCAAAAACCACATGTTCTCACTCATAAGTGGGTGTTGAACAATGAGAACACATGGACACAGGGAGGGGAACCCATCACACACAAGGGCCTGTTGGGGGGTGGGAGGCTTAGGGAGGGATAGCAGGGAGTGGGTGGATGGGGAGGGATAGCATTAGGAGAAATACCTAATGTAGATGACGGGGTGATGGATACAGCAAACCACCATGGCAGGTGTATGCCTATATAACAAACCTGCACGTTCTGCACATGTACCCCAGAACTTGAAGTATAGTAAAAATAAATAAATAAAATCTATCTCATTAGCAGTTTCCTCTGGGATGGAGAAAAGGGAATGGAATCAATGATAGGTGCACGTGAGACTTCACCTGCGTCTTGAACAGTTCATTTCTGTTTGGGGGAAAACAAAAGAATTTGAAGCAAATTTGGCAAAATATGAAGATTTGGCCAGTCTGGACAGGGAGAAGTTTTTGTGCATTATATACTTTGTGGGCATTATATAGTCTGTATTTTTCTACCTACTTAAAATATTTCATAATAGAGTGTTCAATAAAGAAAAGAAAATCTATATAAAGGAAATAATAAGGAATACTAAGATTCACATATAAAGATACTCCTTGTAGCATTGTTATAACAAGAAAAGAAAAGAAACCCATTAATAATCTAAATGGTGAATAATGAACCTGTGGCTAACTGAATTACAGTATGTCCATTTGATTGGCTACCTGCTAACTGAATTACAGTATGTCCATTTGATTGGCTACCTGCTAACTGAATTACAGCATGTCCATTTGATTGGCTACCCAAATAAACTATTTTTAAAAATATTCAGATAATATGAAGAGAAAAAGGAAGGATACAAAATTATGTATGATATTATCTTAACTATGTATGTCTGTGTGTGCATGTGTCTATATATTTGTATGTGTGTGTTTGTGAGGGAAATAAACCAAGATTTCAATAGTCTGCATCTATATTGTAATACTAAGGGTGGCATTAACTTATTATTATTTCTTTTCTGTATTCTACAAATTTAATATGAGGAGCATGTAAGATTTAAAAATAAAATCTATATTTAAAGTTTCTTAGTGTTTCATCACTCAGGCACATAAGTGGTTACATATAGACATGAAAGAGCACTATTCCTATAACAGCACCGCAGTACCCAAGCCAGATGGTTACTAATGCCAGTTAATCTAGCCTCTTGCTGCCTCCAGGAATGTATCAAGTTTAATGGACATGGCTTCTGTTTTAAGATCTCCAAAGCATCTGGTCATTGTCTAATATCTATAACTATGCCCCGTCCTCTCCCCTAAGCCCTAGGCTCATAAAGCCAACTGTATAGCAGACATCATCTCTTCTATGTTCCACAAACCCTGAAAATCAGTGTCTCAAATTGAAGCCATCTTCCTGTCCCTCTCATTTATCTTTCACCTATATCTGTTGCCTCAGTAAATGCTGGAAACATGTACCCAATGGCCAGACCATTTTAGGAACCGCTACTCCCGACTAAAAGTAATGGATCAGTCTGTTCTGCATGTCTCTGTCCGATGTGTCGCTTGGCTCCTTCCCTCTGCTTCACCCATGTCCCTCTCTGGTGTCTTGATGTGGGTCCTCATTCCATCTTGCCTAGGTCACTAAAACAGCCTGAAATTTCCCCTGGCTTACACTTGTGTCCTCCTTCCACTCAGTCTCAAAACAACTGCCAGTGCACAGCGTATGCTTTCTAAAATGTAACATCAAATACAAAAGTAAAGCTGAGCATACATTTTTTAATTGCACAAAATAGAGACCAATAATCATGCATGCTTTGCTTAAGAACTAAAGACCATGTGATTGACATGGACATAACGCAGAGTGCTTCAGCGGCTGCCACTCTCTGCTGTAATCAAAACCCTGGAGTGATTAAATGGCTTGTGACCACCTGACTGATATGTCAGTCATCATCTGCACCCCTCATGAGCGAGGGGGAAAAATGAATTGTAGCTTCCTCAGTAATATCTGTATTTTTATTTCTAAAAACAGGAATATATTCCCTGAGATTGTCGGAGAGTAGGAAGTGGGGAATTTTTTCTATTGCATTTCTTATCTTCTTGTTCATTAAGTTTCATCTTACCCAGGGAGCATATTTTTTTTAAAAGATTACTTAAGATCTTTAACATAGTATTAATAGTAATAGAAGCAGGAGTCATTGCAATAGAAAAATTAGGAATAGCAGCTAATACTTATCTGTACCAGACACTGATAGGTACTTTAAATACATTTAATTTCAATTCTTACAGTTCCACTTTGCAGCAGGGAAAACTGAGCCTCCGAAAATATACATGACTTACCCAATCACACACTGAGTAGTGCAGAGCCAATATACAAACCCCCTCTGTCTAATATCTGACCAATTATGATTAAACCTAGAGAAAAGTAAAAATCAACTTGTATTCATTCAGTTAGAATATTGAGACCATGATTCTCTGAAGCTAAGCGGGATGTCCATGGTCTCCAAGAAAGTTGACCACAGCAGCTCTGGAAATAGGGTGGGTGTCTCCTTTCCTTCATATCTAGACCTGCAATCAAGCATCCTCAGTAGCATTCGAGAAAGTCTTGTATTGGGCTCCTATGACCTTCCGGGTGTTGGCATCTGTCCTGCATTCCATTCCACTGAACGTGCATGGGATTCCCAGCATGGCTCACTAAGCAGAATGGGTAACAAAGAGCGCAGTGTCTGGGGGCAATAAATAAACCCAGAACTCCTATCCCTGCCATATAAACTTGATTCTATTCCTGGATTCAGATATGAATCTCCTCCTTGTCCTTTCCTGGTCCAACCCCCATTCTCTGGTCTAATGTGGCTTTATTTCTCACCTTGAACCTGGTCTAATTTGGCTTTCAACCTGGTCCTTACGCTTTGCTACATTTATTTTATTTTATTTTTTGAGTTGAAATCTTGCTGTGTGTCGCCCAGGATGGAGTGCAGTGGCATGATCTCGGCTCACTGCAGCCTCTGTCTCCCGGGTTCAAGCGATTTTCCTGCCTCAGCCTCTGGAGTAGCTGGGATTGCAGGCGTGCACCAGTATGCCCAGCTAAATTTTGTATTTTTAGTACAGACAGGGTCCCGCCATGTTGGCCAGGCTGGTCTTGAACTCCTGACCTCAAGTGATCTGCCAACCTCAGCCTCTCAAAGTGCTGGGATTACGGGTGTGAGCCACCGTGCCCTGCCCGCTTTACTATATTTTAAACTCCAGATGGTAACACAGGTCTCCTGCCCTGGATTGCCTTCAAGCTTAGCAGGGTGCAAAAATGTGGTGAAGGATAAGGCACAGAAGAGAGAATTCACATGGAGGTGCAAAGTCCATTTTGAGGATTGAGAGTTATTTTCATATGTAATATATGGCAATGTAGCTGCTGATGGAATTCCCACTTTGGAATCTGAACTGCTCCAAAATAGAGGAAACATTAAGTGATAAGGAGGGGATCCCTCAGGAAATTATCCAAGCTGTTTCAGTCATAAATGTGAGTGTGGAAGGAAATGAAAATATGACTCATTATAGCATCTTTTCTTGGGGCTGGGGAGGGAGGAAGCATCAGTTTCCCCTGTCAGTGATTTTTTTTTTCCAGTTATCTTCCTTGGAAATTAAATACTAATTTCAATTCACAACCACACATCTCATATCAGGACGTGTTCACCCCTATTTCTTTGTTCTACCGTCTGCCACTCAGTCTCCACATTTTACAGGAGACCATAAACTCGAAAAATTTACAGTTGTTGCAAGCACTGACGCCAAGACTCCTGGAGATGCTGATATGAGAAGAAATCTAATCTGCTCATTTTACTTTCACAAATAAACATTTAAGGAGAGTCTGAGCTGAAATGTAAACTAAGCCAAACCAAACCCATGTCCACAGATTTAGAGCTGTGGCTTCAACTCAACTCTTCCCTCGTCCTGCAGATGCAAAGCACTGGCTCAACATTTGGTTGTTAATATGGCACCCGCACCAGGATGTGAAGTAGCTGAGGAGGTTAACAAATGCAGGTCACAAGATTAACGTTTGAAAAAGATCATCCTCAAGTGTCAGATGGAAACAAAAATTCCTGTGGTGGGGAGTGAAGGAGGGAGAGAAGAAAGAGAGAGAGAGAGAGAGGAGGAGGATAGAGGGAGGAGAGAGAGAAAGAGAGGAGAGATAGGGGAGAGAAATAGGGAGAGGGAGAGAGAGGAACAAAGAAAGAGAGATAAAGATAAGAGGAAGAGGGAGAGAGAGAAAGAAGGAGAGACAGAGGGAGAGAGAGGGAAAGAGGAAGAGAGGGAGAGAGAGGAAGAAGGAAAGAGAAAGAAAGAGAAACAGAAAGATAGGGAGAGAGAGAAAGGAAAAGAGAGAGAGAGAGACTGGTTTCTGTCATGGATTTATTTGTAAAACAATAAATATTTAAAGAAGAATTGTTTCCATCATCTCTGAAGCACCGAGTTCTATTATTCCTGTGTCTGTTTGCTCTGCTTTGGAAACGATCAGTGTTTTCAAAGGAAACACGTCACGGGTGGTGTCTTACAAAAATAAAACAGAAGAGGATGCTGCATTAGGTATCTGCCCTGTTCCACCCTGCACTTTACTGTTGAATGCTGGGAGCAACAACAGACAGTGCAGCTTTGCGTGGGAGCACAGGGATTTTTTTTTCCAGTTCATATCAGACACTTTTCTTTGTTTCTCCTAGATAGGCACAAAAAGCTTTAGAAGTTACTAATCATAATGCTTTTTCTTTTTGGTGCCAGGCTCTGTTAGACCTCATGTGTGTTTCGTCCAAATGAGAGGCAGGATCTGGACCATGGTCGGCTTGCTTTGAACTGATTCTCACGAGGCAGACATTCCAATGAGCTGAGTAAAGAGGATGCTGGAAGCAAAGGTCAGGAATCTCCAGGGGCCAGCTGGTGCTGCTGAACGGACTTCCCTCTCCTGCTCTCACACTGAGCTACAAGCAGCCTTTCTAGGAGATCAATAAGAGCTTGCAGAGCTACATGAATCTAAGACGTAGAAGAAAGGCTCTAATTAAGCAATTAAACTGGCAGTCAGAGGTCACTTTAACACTTAGCCTTCCTGAAAGGAAATGTAATGAAGCACCTTTGTGCTGACCAGACAGGACCATCCCCAGCCAATGGGTTCCACAACTGCCTTAGCAAGAAATACTCATGATGTGTCATTCAGGAGAGCCCAAGGTTGATTATGCCAGACACGTGAAGGTGACTGATCAGAAAGTGCAAATATATTACCAAATGTGTTGAAACCTGCCTGCAAGTCCAGCTTCCTGATTAGCTCCCCATGATGCCATTACCATTTCAACACAAGTCACAAAATTCGTGCAATTCTAGAAAACGCACTTCTGTGATGTTATCTAAGTCCTCATGTGGCTCACAACGGTAAGACTGTATGTCAATAACAGTGCCAGGGAATGAACTCAGTACAGCACGTTCCAGATGGTGTCCTCTGAGATTTTTGAGATCATTGCAGGGGTAAAGATGACAAAAATTCATTTATTCAGCTATGCATCCATTAAAAATGCATGCATCAGAAAGACTGGTGCTTTGGGGATATGAAGACTACTGCTGTGGGTTCTATGAAAGAGGATGAAAGCTGGGTATTACTGTTCCATTTTTAAATGTTCATTCGTTTCTTCTACTTGGTGAGTTTTGCCTTTATTTCCACAACACCAAGAGTAATGGCTATTACCTGTGGGCTTAGCTTGCCTCCACCTAGAACCTATGGTGACTAGCCCTACTCTAAGAAGAGCTTTCTATTGTATTCCCAGAAGAGATGCAGATAGTCTTGTGAACCAGAGATCATGGGAAGCCTGGTGGCTGCAGGAGGCTGACTTCTTTGAGGATGAAACCACCACCAACATCACTGGGTCCTTAGTGGCCATTTCATCTGCCATCTTGTCCTCCTCTTCTTACCCACAAATGCAACTCCTAACTGAATCCTCTTCCTTAGTTTTCTTCTTTCTGCTTGCATTTCCCATGCACCTGATTTTATAAATAAGCAAACCAAGAACCCCCAAGCCATGAAGAGAGCAAGGGGTGATGCCATGCCCAGAAACAAGCACCTGGAAGTGTCTGGTACATATTTGGTACTAAACAGCAAAGTAACGAAGTGGGCCGGGCGCGGTGGCTCACACCTATAATCCCAGCACTTTGGGAGGCCAAGGTGGGTGGATCACGAGGTCAGGAGATCGAGACTATCCTGGCTAACATGGTAAACCTGTCTCTACTAAAAATACAAAAAAAATTAGCCAGGTGTGGTGGCACATGCCTGCAGTCCCAACTATTCGGGAGGCTGAGCCATAATTGCTTGAACTTGGGAGGCAGAGGTTGCAGTGAGCCAAGATCACGCCACTGCACTCCAGCCTGGGTGACAGAGCAAGATGCTGCTCCTCAAAAAAAAAAAAAAAAAGGTGTCAAAGTGCTCCAGCCTGACCCTAAGTTTATTTTTTCCCTCTATTTTTCCAGCCTGCCATTCAGTTTCTTGTACATAGCTGCAATTTTTATATTTTACCAAAATACTTATTCACCTCATAGAAAGTACAAGGCTTCTGTTTTAGTGCTGATCCTGCTGTTATTTTTCTACCTAGCCTTGACCCTGACATTTCTGGATCTCGGTATCTTTTTTTATTTTTTAAATTCATTTTTATTTTTTGCACTGCCCCCCCTACCTCAATACCTTTTGTAAAAATTAGGAGATGACAGACACCAAACGAACTCTAACCTTTCTTCTTCCGACCTTATCATTCTATGTATCTACATGTTTCTGACTGTTAACCGTATGTTGAATCCTATTTAACATACAGCTAAATTACTATTTCTTCTTCTAACAACCCAAATTGTTGTAGAGGTTTTGAAAAAACAGGACGGCTGGTCCCATCTGAGCATAATTTTCCTTGGTATTAAAGAGTACACTTGAGCTCTATTAAAAATCTCCTGAACCCAAACATTATCTGACAGCATCACTGGCCACTGGATATTTTTCTCTTTGCTAAGAACTCTCTCTAAGCAACAGGACCAGGACATTCACTTGTATGTCTCCAAAATGAATGATTGGCTTTGTATGAAATGAGACTGCAGAGATATTATGTAAGATATCGGACTTTGGGGTATGTTTCACGTCCAGTGTCCATCTGGCTGTAAAGATAGAGGGCTGGTGCTTCAATGCCGACCTTCATGAATCCCTGGACAACTAACTGTAACTGGGAGCCAAGCTTCCAGCCTTGCCAGGGCACTGCCTGGTCTGGTTCCAAACCTCTACAGACCTCCTGTCCTCTTAAGTGGGTCCATTTGGCAAATATACAGCAGCTCTCCACCCCAACTTACCTTTCCCCTGTGAGGGAAATAAACCAAGATTTCAATAGTTTGTATCTATATTGTAATACTAAGGATAGCATTAACTTCCTGTTATTTCTTTTCTGTATTCTACAAATTTAATATGAGGAGCATGTAAGATTTAAAAATAAGATGTGTATTTAAAGTTTTTTAGTGTTTCATCTTGTTTTCCCTTTAAAACTTCTTTATCTTTTTGTAAAGTTCATTTATAAATCATACAAGAAAAAATAACTTAGTTTGCATATAATTTATGCAATTTTTAACATAATAAATTTGTAAATCAGAAAAATCTTGTGCTAAGTAATGGGTTTCCATTTCTTGTTCTAAAAAAATGTGAAATCAATAGAACCCACGTGGCACTTCGTGGTGTCTCTGCCCTGAAAACACGATTTCCTCTGTTGTTTGCCTGCCTCTTAAGTTCAGCTGCTCTTTCACTCTGCCCTCTTGACACAACTTAATCTTTTCCATTATTTTTTGAAAAAAACCAACTCTCCACTGATTTTTGTGAACCCATCGGTTACTGCCCATTTTCTCCTTATGCCACTCATTTCCATAACTCTGCAGAAAAGCTCAGAAGCTCCCGCACCTCCTAACCACTGTGACTTTGAGTCTTCCACTACCACCCACCCCAATCCTGCTCCTTGCGTGTTATTAAAGTACAGAATCCAGGGACTTTGTTGCAATCCTCACCCTCATTGGTATCCTGCATGGAATTGGACACCTTTGATGACCCACTCCTGAAATTCAGCTTCCCTCGAGGTTTGAATGCTACCACTCTCTTCCGGTTCTCTGCCCAGCACTCAATGCACCTGCTCAGCCTTCTCTCCTCTGATCCTTCATCCACCCCTTATATGGCAGTGTTTCCTCTTTCTCCTTATAAAATACTCCTAAAAGTGATTATACCCACTCTCACAAGTTTAATAACCACTCAGATGTACAGAAATTATCCTCAATTGTATATGTCCAGCTCACATCCCATCCCAAGCACTGAACTCATATGTCAAACTATATAATATTTAAACCCAAAGGTTTATAAATTCATTATCATCTACTCCCTTTCCTCAGTTAATCGCCTCATCATTCACCCTTTTTTTTTTTTTTTTTTTTTTTGGAAACAGAGTCATGCTGTCACCCCGGCTGGAGAGCAGTGATGCGATCACAGCTCACTGCAGCCGTGACCTCCCATGCTCAAGCGATCCTCCCACCTCAGCCTCCTGAGTCATTGGGAATACAGGTATGTGCCACCCTGCCTGGCTAATTTTTTAATTTTTTTGTAGAGATGCGGTTTAGGCTGGTGTCGAGCTCCTGAGCTCACACAATCCTCCTGTCTCAGCCTACCAACGTGCTAGAATTATGGGTATGAGCCATCACTCCTGGCCATTCACTCATTCTTCAAGCAAATATCCTTCCCTCCCTCATCCCTATCACCTGCCCCACCCCCCACCATGTAATTAGCCTCTGATTCTAGTGACCGCCACCATGACAGTTCTCTATGTGTCCCAGCGCTACATTCCCAAGACCACTGCCTACTAAGAGACGTTATGGCCTCTGATCCAAGCTTTTTCCACTGCTTCCCAAACAGACATGCTACCAGCTTTCTCTTTCTCTGCCAGCCCATTCTTCACACACTGCTGCCTGTTATCATTGCAAAATACAGCTCTGAGTATGTTATTCCCCTGTTTTAAAGAAAATTTTCACTGACGCCACACTACCTATAGGATAATTTCAAGTTCTTCACTGGAGCTGAAGAGAAGAACTCAGATGTCTTCTGTAGCCCCTTGGTCGCCAGATGCTCCCCAGCATTTGTTCACACTCCAGGTACAACACTCTCCTTTCTTATTCCCAAATGCGTGTGCACCATTTCACCGTCCTTCCCTCGCAGCCTCCCCTTCTGGCCTCACTCCGCATTTCAACTGGTGAGACTCTGCCACTGTAACGTCGCCTCCAGTGTGAAAGCTTCCCTGGCTTCCAGGCCCAAATAAATCATGCCAGCCATTTTCACAATGATTACAGTACACCTAGCATTTAGGTATGCTAAATCCCAGGGGCTATGCTATGAGAAAGATTCAAAAGTAGTCTCTTTTACTTAAGAGCTTGAGGCCCAGAATTAGAGATGGCAAGTCCTGACCCTGACTTCTTTTTAAAAAACTTTCACTTTAGGTTTAAGGGTCCATGTACAGCTTTGCTATCCAGGTAAATTGCCTGTCATGAGGGTTTCATATACAGACGATTTTGTCACCCAGGTAATAAGCCGAGCATGTGATAGGTAGTTTTTCGATCCTCTTCCTCCTCCCAGCTGCCACCCTCAAGTAGGCCCTGGTATCTCTTTTTGCCTTCTTTGTGTCCATGTGTAATCAATGTTTAGCTCCCACGTCTAAGTGAGAACATGCAGTATTTAGTTTTCTGTTCCTGTGTTACTTCACTTAGGATAATGGCCTCCAGCTTAGGATAAGCTGGGTTATCCTAAGATAACCCAGGATTATGGGTTAGGATAATGGGTTCCTGTTACTGCTAAGGACATGATCTTGTTCATTTTTGTGGCTGTGTCGTATTACCTGGTGTATATATACCAAGTTTTCTTTATCCCATCCACCGTCGATGGGCATCTAGGTTGATTCCACGTCTTTGCTATGGTGGACAGTGTTGTGATTAACACGGGATGCACGTCTGACTGACTTCTAAGTGCATTTCTGCTCCTAGTATTCCACACTGTCTCTTCCTCCAGTCCTCACTGAATGAACTTCCCCCAAAACACTCATCAGCAGCAGCATCATAATGGCTAGCACAAGTGGAGAACTTCCTATGTGACAGCAAGCAGGTCATCTATATTATCTCAAATACCTAACAACAAATCTGCCAGAGGTCCTCTTATTATCTCCATTTCTATGAAGGGAACTGAAGCTGAAAGATTAACTTTCTTCCAAAGAACACAGCTAGAAAATCACAAAGTCCAGGCTTAGGCTCAGATCCACCCTACTGCAGAGCTAGGTTTCTTAGCTAAGGCACTGTGCTAACACTAACGGTGTGGCTCACTTTTTATTTTAATGTCTGACCTAGCTGCCTAGAGGTATCTGCTTCTAATGTCTCTTCTGCCCACTGGCTGGGATTTTCCAACTACAGTTAACCCTTGAACAACACAGCTTTGAACTGCCTGTGTCCACTTAAACACAGATTTTCATCCATCTCTGCCACCCCTGAGACAGCAAGACCAGCACCCCCTTCCCTTTCCTCCTCAGCCCACTCAATGTGAAGATGAGGACGAAGACCTTTATGATGATCAACTTCCACTTAAGAAATAGTAAATATATTTTCCCTTCTTTATGATTTTCTTAATGTTTTATTTTCTCTAGCTTACTTTATTATAAGCATACAGTATGTAATATATAAAACATATAAAATGTCTGTTAATTGGCTGTTTATGTTAATGGTAAGCCTTCTGTCCACCATAGGTATTAGTAGTTAAGTCTTGGGGGACTTGAAAGTTTTATGTGGATTTTTTACTACATGGCAGGGGAGCAGGGGGCCAGTGACCCTCATCCCACCATTGTTCAAGAGTCAACTGTACTTCATACAGTATTATCTGATTCTGACAACTTGTTTGGACTATTACAGTTTGTATTTTGCCTTATCTACCAACCCGAACTCCTCCCAGCACTTGTTTTTGAGTTTATTTCCCATCTCCATGCCTAAGACCAGATCACAGTTGAGGTTTCACTTCCTGCTGTCTGTTTCCTCCTGCTGCACCAGGTTAAGCCAAGCCCAGCTGCATGCTGAAATATGGCAGTGTTCATAGAAAACCTCGTCTGTGTGTTTATGTCCCAAGGAGGTGGAAAATCCTCCTCAGGACCAGAAGAGGGAAAAACCCAGGTGTGCTGGCATACCTTTGACCTAGGCTCTAGTTTGGTCACACACGTTGCATGTTAAATTCCACGGATTATGCACTGTATCAAAGAGAAGAAGCTGCACCTGGTACCATGCAGACACGGAAAGAAGCAAGTGGTAGAGCCATACCCACCTCGGTCAAAGCTATGAGTAGTTTTGTCTCTGGCCCGTTCAAACATCTCTTAAAGACCCTTATTTTGCTTCAATATTTATTTCACCTTTATTCATTTTTTTTTTTTTAACAGACAGGGCTTGTTATAGGCAGAAGTGCAGTGGCACAATCTCTGCTCACTGCAACTTCTGCCTCCCAGGCTCAAGTGATCCTTTCACCTCAGCCTCCCAAGTAGCTGGGATTACAGGTGTGTGCCACCATGCTTCGCTAATGTTTTAATTGTTTTCTAGAAAGAGGGTCTCACTATATTGCCCAGGCTGGTCTCAAACTCCTGGGCTCAAGTAACGCTCTTGCCTCACCCTCCCAAAGTGCTGAGATTACAGGTGTGATCTACCACACACAGCCTCACCTTTATTCTTAAAGGAATTTTAGGAGAACATAGAGTTCCTCGCTGGTAGTTACCTGTTTTTCTTTAAACTGAATATATAGCATTCTATTGTCTTTTTTAAAAATCTGTTTTGCTTCCAATGCTGGTTGAAAAGTCGGCATTTAGTCTCTACTTTCTAGGAAGCAATCTGTTTCCCACCTACCTGCTCCTCTAGCTGACTTTAACATTTTTTCTTTATCTGTGTTATTTTATTTTTTTCTAGAAAGTGTGTCATTCTATTTATCCTGCTTTGTTGCTTGGGTTCCTTGAGATTCTAATTATTTTTGTTTTAGTGATGACTTCCACCAGTTTTGGAAAAATTTTAGTCATTAGCTCTTCAAATTTTGCTTCTGTTCCATATATCTCTCTCTTTCTCGTGAGACTACAAGTAAGTGTAAGTTATACCTTTTCTAAGTGTCCTCTATATGTCTTAACCTCTCTTATATATTCTTTATCTTTTTTAATCCATATGTTTTCTGAGTAGATTCTTGACTTATTGTCCAGTTAATTATTTCTCTTTAATCACTATTTTTCTCTTTATCTCTGCCTAATCTCTCAAAAAAAAACCTTCTGCTGACATCTTAATTTTAGCTATCGTATTTATCAGTTCTCAAATCTGTAGTTGGTTCTTTTTCACATCACAATGTCACTTTCTATAGTATGCAGTTCCTTGCTGAAAGTTTTCAGTTTGACTTTCCATGAGTTGAGTAATCATACTCGTTTAGCAAGTGTTCCAGGTAACTTTAGTATCTGGCATGTTAGTGGATTCGTTTCTATTACTTCTTACCCATATCATCTCTCATTTTTGTTATATTGTCCCCTCATGTACATGACTATCTCTGATAGTATGTTGGTGATACAGACAGGATGCAGGGAAATACTAGGTAGAAGAGGGCAGTTCCCCAGCAAAGGCCACTCTCAAGCCTGGAAATCCATGGCCCTAAATGGGAACAGGCATTCCTGTTTCCATGCCCAAATGTTGCCTTTTGGCCTGCCACACCCCCTATCCTGTACTCATATAAACCCCAAAACCCAGGCTTCATGAGCAGACAAGCAGATAAGCAGATGAACAGAAGAGCAGAAGAGTAGAAGAGCAGCACAGCAGAGAAACAGAGAAGAGAAGGAGCATCTGAACATTGAGAGGAGTTCAGGCAGGGACAGTCAGAGAGGAAATTGGCCACGGGACAGCAGAACTCTAGGGGTAGGATCATCTTCCCATTCCACCCCCTTTCCAGCTCCCCATTCATCCCATTGGGAGCCATTTCCATCATCCAATAAAACCCCTGCATTCACCATCCTTCAAGTCCATGTGTGACCTGATTCTTCCTAGACACCAAACAAGAACCCGGGTACCAAGAGGACACTGAGCTGGTTAACACTTTAGTCACCTGAGGATGGCAGAGCTAAAAGATCACTGTAGCATGCCCACTAAGGCTTTGGGAGTTGCAGGCACCCACCCCTAGATGCTACCACAGGGCCCGGAGCCCAAAAGTGCTCTCCCTGACTCCTGCACCTGCCTCTCTGCATGCTCCCCAACCCATAAGGAGTTTGAGCATGCAGCACCTGAACAGACAAGACACAGCCCTGTCGCATGTCCTGTGAGGCGAGTTAGGGAACTCTCCCATTTCATTGGCTATTACACATGAAAAATTATAGGTAGAAATGATGTCTAGAATACTATTGTTTCTCTTTGAGGAAGACTTTAAGTTGCTTTTGCTGGATGCCCAGTGCCTAGATGCAGGAGCAATACAGGATTCTCTCTCATTATTCCATGGCTTCAGATTTTGGGGGTTTACTCGGGTAACTCAAACATTGGATGCAGTCTCAGTGAAGGCTGTTTTCCTTTCATTTTACCTAAGATACAAATGGTTTGCCAAGACTGCCACTCTAACAAAGCCTAGACTCAAACTTTGGTCCTCTTTGTCCTGAGAGGCTCTCAAAAGAGCTGCTAAATCCTTGTGGATCAGTAAATGCCCTATAAGCAAAAATGGTCCCAAAGACTGGACTCAAACCTCTCTCAAATATTCACTCTGAAATTTTACACTACCTCATGAGCCATTTGCTACATTTAGAAAGATGTTTGTAAATGTTATCCAAAATCTCTAAATGGTCTTTGTCAGGAGAGTGGGTAAATGTTCTACACTTTCAGTCTGCATGATGCTTTGCCAACTTAGACTCTGAAGACTCACTTGGATGGTTAATATATAGTGATAAATAAATTGAACTTTCATTAGAAACCTAATCTTGTAAAATAACATTAATATCATACCATTAGAATGGGCTACTTGGAAAAATGTAAAACAACCTTTGAGTTTTCTTGAGGTAAATTTGAAAGAAGCTAGCCAGTTGGAATTCGTGTAGGAAACTATCAGAAAGCTAAAATAGAAAGATTCAGTAACCAAGAGAATCTGGTTTGTATTTGAATGAAATGCCGATAAACACAAATGAAAGATTAAAAATGTTTTGTTAGAAAATCAGGTAGCTCAGCACAAGATAAGGATGCCCTCTCTGGCCACTCCTATCAACATAGTATGGGAAGTTCTGGCAGTGGTGAATCAGGCAAGAGAAAGAAATAAAGGGTATTCAAATTGGAAGTGAGCAAGTCAAATTGTCTCTGTTTGCAGATGACATGATTGTGTATTTAGAA
>CAUYLG010040288.1:0-32443 GCA_963573385.1 Cacajao melanocephalus | reverse complement strand
GATCATTGAAAAATCTGGAGACAACAGATCTTGGAGAGGACGTGGAGGAAATAGGAATACTTTTACACTGTTGGTGAGAGTGCAAATTAGTTCAACCATTGTGGAAGACAGTGTGGAGATTCCTCAAGGACCTAGAAATAGCAATTCCATTTGACACAGCAATCCCATTACTGGGTATATACCCAAGGAATTATAAATTGTTCTATTATAAAGACATATGCACATGTATGTTCATTTCAGCACTGCTTACAATATCAAAGACCTGGAACCAACCCAAATGTCCATCAACAATAGACTGGATAAAGAAAATGTGGCATATATATACCATGGAATACTATGCAGCCATAAAAAATGATGAGTTCCTGTCCTCTGTAGGGACATGGATGAATCTGGAAACCATCATTCTCAGCAAACTGACACAAGAACAGAAAACCAAACACCACATGTTATCACTCATAGGCGGGTGTTGAACAATTAGAACATGTGGACATAGGGAGGGGAGCATCACACACTGTGGACAGTTGGGGGGGCTAGGGGAGGGACAGCAGGGGGTGGAGAGGGATAATGAGGAGAGAAATACCAGATGTGGGTGATGGTGGATGAAGACAGCAAACCACCTTGCCATATGTGTACCTATGCAACAATCCTGCATGATCTGCACATGTACCCTAGAACCTGAAGTACAATTAAAAAAAAAAATTGGAAAATAAATCAATAAAACCAAAAGCCAAATCTTTGAAAAGTTCAATAAAACTAATAAATTTCTAACCATGTCAACCATGAAAAAAAGAGCAAAGATACAAATTATTAACATCAACATAAAAGAGGGCTCTTTCTACTGATCCCATAGACATTGAAAAGAAAATAAATATTTTGAATGGTACTATGTGGGTAAATTTGATAACTGAAATAAAGTGGACCAATTCCTTGAAAAGACAGTCAAATAAATATATATATAGTAAAGAAACTAAATTCGTAATGACTTTCCAAAAACAAACCCTCATGCCCTAATGGTGCCTCAATGATTAGGTGTGTGAAACATTTAAGAAAGAAATGATACCAATTCTCTACAAACTGTTTCAGAAAATAAGAGAGAATATTTTCTAACTCATTCTGAAAGTCCAGCATTACCATCATACCAGAACCTCACAAAGACATTACAAAGAATGAAAACGACAGATCAATATCTCTAATGAGTATAGATGCAAAAATTCTCAGTGAAAAAATAGCAAATTGAATCCAAGAATATATAAAAATCATTGTGTACCACAACCAAGTGAGATTTATTCCAGGTAGGCAAGACTGGTTCAGAATTCAAAATCAATATAATCCATTATATCAACTGACTAAAAAGGATAAATTATAATATCTTATCAGTAGATAAAGAAAAAGCACTTGACAAAATTTAAAATCTATTTATGAAAAAATAAATACAATCTCAGAAAAAGTAGAAATAGAGATGAACTTCTTCAACTTGTAAGTACCTCTACAAAAAACTTAGAGCTAACATTATACTTTAATGGTAAGAAACTAGAGGCTTTCCTCCTAAGATGAGGAATGAGGTGAGGATATTCACTCTCATAACTTCTACTCAGTATCATACTGTAAGCCCTAGCAAATGAAATAAAACAATTTTTTAAAAAGTCATAAAGATTGGGAAGAAATAAACTGCCTTTGTTTGCAGATGACATAATTGGCTATGTAGAAATTTCTCAAGAGCTAACAAAAACAAAGTAAAAACTTCTGGAACTACAATGTGATTGCAACTAGGTTGTAGATTTCAATTAGAATTTAAAATTAAAAGTACAATACAATTTACATTAGCACCAAAAAATGAAATAGGTATAAAGGTAACAAAATATAGATAAGATCTACATTAGGAAAACTTAAAAACTGTAATGAAAGAAGTCAAAGACCTAAATAAATGGAGATGTATCCAATGTTCATGCATAGGAAGACTCAATAGTGTCAAGACATTAGTTCTTGATCTACAGATTCAATGCATTCTCAATTAAAATCACAGCAAGTTATTTTGTGGATATCAACAAGCTAATTCTAAAGTTTACATGGAAAGACAAAAAATCCAGAGTAGTCAAAGCATTAATTTGAAAGAACCACAAAGTCAGAGGACTAGTACTATCTGACAAGAAAACAACAAACGAATATTCCTGATACATACTGAAACAAAAATCCTCAATGAAATACTAGCACCCCACATTCAATGGCATATTAAAAGAATTATACACCTTGACCAAGTAGAATTTCTTTTCACAATGCAAAGACATTTCAACATGTGAAAATCCATTAATGTATTACACTACATTAACAGAATGAAAGACAAAACCACATGATTATCTTAATTAATATAACAAAGGCACTTAACAAAATTCAACATCGTTTCATGGAAAAAAAAAACACTCAACAAACTAAAAACAAAAGGAAACTACCTCAATATAATAAAGTCCATGTATGAAAAGCTGACAGCTAACATTACACTCAATGGTGCAAGACAAAAAGCCTTTCCTCTAAAATTAGTAATAAGACAAGGATGCATGCTCTCATTACGTTTACTCAATAAAGTCCTGAAAGTCCTATTCAGGCCAGTTAGGTAAGAAAAAGAAACAAAAGCCATTCAAATAAAAAAGGAGTAAAATCATGTGGAAGACATGATCTCATATGTTGAAAACACTAAAGAATCCATACAAAAAAACTATTAGAACTAAGAAGTAAACTCAGCACAGTAGCAAAAAATGAAGTTAACATGCAAAAATCAGTTATGTTTCCATGCACTAAGAATAAGCAATCTGAGAATAAAATTAAGAAATCCCATTTACAGTAGTAATAAAAAGATTAAAATATTTAGGAATAAACTTAACCAATGAGATGAAAATATTGTACACTAAAAACTACAAAACATTGCTGAAAATAATGAAAGAATAAATGGAAAACGATCTCATGCACATGAATTGAAAGACTTAATATTGTTAAATGTCAGCACTACCCAAAGCAGTCTACAGATTCAATGTGACCCCTGTTAAAATCTCATTGGCATTTTTGTTGCAGAAATAGAAAAAAAATCATATTAAAACTTATGTAGAACCTCAAGTAACTCCAAATAGCCAAAACAATTTTTAAAAAGCAGAACAAAGTTGGAAGAGTCACACTTTTTGATGTGAAAGCATATTACAAGGCTACAATGACCAAAAGAGTGTGGCATTGACCAAAAAAAAAAAAAAAAAAGACATAAAAATTAATGGAATAGACAGCACAGAAATAAATCTATGCATACATGGTCAACTAATCTTCAACAAGAGTGCCAAGACTACTAAATGGGGAAAGGACTGTCTCTTCAACAAAAGGTGCTGTAAAAACTGGAAATCTACATACTAAACAATAAAACTGAAACCTTATCTTACTCCGCATACAAAATAAAACTGACCTAATGAATTAAAGGCCTAAATATGTGCATTAGTGTATGTTGCTATGAAAGAATAGCACAGACTAGGTAATTTATAAAGAAAAGAAGTTTGGCTTATGATTCTGGAAGCTTGAAAGTCTAAGGGCCTGGTGCTGGCTTTTGATGAGGGCATTCATGCTGCATTGTAACATGGCAGAAAAGCAGACGGGTGAGTGAGAGCACTTAAAAGACCAGAAGCATGTGGTGCAGACTCGCTCTACAACAACTGGCTTTCAGGATAACAATATTAATCCACTCAGAAGTGACCCACCCCTATAACCCAAATATCTCTTCATAGGTCCTATCTCCCAAGAACACTGCATTGGGAATCAAGTTTCCAACACATGAATTATGGGGGACAAATACTTGAATCATACCAACTATAAGACCCCAAACTATGAATCACCTAGAAAAAAGTACAAGGCAAAAGCTTCATGATGCTGGATTTGGCAATAATTTCTTAGATATGACACCAGAAACACAAGCAGCAATTGTAACAATAAACAAATGAGACTACATTGAACAACAACAACAAAAAAAAACCTCATGAATCAAAAGACACCATCAACAGAGTGAAAAGGAACCCTAGAATGGGGAAAAGTACTTATAAATCATATATTTGATAAGGGGTTAATACCCAGAATAGAAGAAGAACTACTACAACTCAACAACAACAAAATCAAATAAACTTGTTAAAAAACAGGCAGGACTTGAATCAACATTTTTCCGAAGATGATACAAAAATGGCTAACATGAACATGAGGAGATATTCAACATCACTAATCATCAGAGAATAGCAATCAAAAGCACCAGATATCATCTTACACTCATTAGGATGGCTGATACCAGAAAGAATAAAGAAGAAAGAAAGAAAGAGAGAAAGAAAGGAAAGAAGGAAGGAAGGAAAGAAGAAGGAAGGAAGGAAGGAAGGAAGGAAGGAAGGAAGGAAGGAAGGAAGGAAGAAAAATGACAAGTATTGGTGGGAACATGGAGAAGATGGAACTTGTGCACTGCTGTTGAGATAATAGAATGGTACAACCACTATGGGAAAGAGCATAAAGTTTTCACAAAAAATTAAAAGTAGAATCTAGCAATCTCACTTCTGCATAAATATTCAAAAAGAACTGAAAGCAAGGTCTGGAAGAGATATTTGCACACCAATGTTAATAGCAGCATTATTCACATTAGCCAAGAGGTGGAAGCAACCCTAGTGTCCATTGTTGGATGAACGGATTTTAAAATGTGGCATATATGTACAATGTAACATTATTCAGCCTGTAAAAAGAAGAAAAGCTTGTCACATGCTACAATATTGATGGACCTTGAGGATGAAGGAGTGACAAACATACTACTCTGGCATATTTACTATTTAAGTTAAAGGCACTTTAAAAATAGCAGATGCAAAAAAAATAACTCTGACTTTTTCACTGTTTCTTAAAAGCAGAAGATGAAATTCCCATTTGAAAGTTGTCCTTGCTATGCTAAGTAAAAAGCAACATTCTTATCATCAAGGATGAGAAAATGGAGGCTGAAAGAATTTTGTACAAACAAGCCTTGTTAAACTAACCCTTACCTTCCTAGCTGTTTCTCGACTCAATTAATTAAATTTCCTAGCACAATCCCCTTTGCCTTGTCACATTTTTGCAACTCACCATTCTTTGTCTTATTCAGGTTATAAGTAACTGACTCTAACTGCTTCTTTGAGTCTTCATCTCTTTATAAATGCCCCTGTACCACTAAAAACTTGGATTAGATATATTCATATGCTTTTTTCCTGTTAATCTGTCTTCTGTCAATTTAATTCTCAGACCCGCTAGGACCCTAAAAGGTAGAGTTCCTCCACCCCCCTACAAAGACATTATACTAAGTGAAATACGTGTATCACAAAAAGACAAATACTGTATGATTCCATTTATATGAGGTGCCTAAAGTAATCAAATCCATGAAGACAGAGAGTAGAATGGTGTTTTTTCAGGAGCTGTTGGGGAAAAAAAATGGGGAGTTGCTTCATGGATATAGAGTTTCAGTTCTGCAAGAGAAAATGTTCTGGAGAGCTGTTTCACAACAACATGAATGAACTTCACTGCAGAACTGCACACTTAAAAACAATTAAGACAGTAAATTTTATGTTATGTGTCTTTTATCATATAAAAATAACTTTTTTGAGAAAAGGTCTCATTCTGTCACCAGGTAGTGTAATGGCACAATCATGGCTTACTACTCAAATTGTAGCAATCTCCCCACCTCAGCCTCCCCAGCAGTAGTTACTATAGGCATGCGCCACCATGCCTTGCCAAAAAAAATTTTTTAAATTAGTAGTTGCTAGAGGTTAGGGAAAGGTGAAGAAGAATGAATGGTTGCAGCACGGGAGGTATTTAGAGCCATGAATCCACTCTGCATATTATAACGGTGGCTATGTGACCTTATGAATTTGCTGAAACCTGTAGAATATACAATACTTAATGTTAACTGTGGACTTTAGTTAACAATATTGTATCCATATTTATTAATTGTAGCAAATATACCACACTAATGCAAAATGTTAATAATAGAGGACATCAAAAAGAGAATGAGGTGCATGGAAACTCTACTTCCTGCTCAAGTTTTCTGTAAACCTAAAACTGCTCTAAAGAATAAAGTCTATTAGATAAAACTAATTAGTTAATTTTTAAAGCAAGTAAAGATAAGAATAAATCTCTCTTTGAGCTCTGTGGCTCCATGCTACCTATGTGTTATCTATTCCTATGAAGACCCCTAGTTTTAGAAGTCTCCTTTCGCATTCATATGTTCTTCCACATGTGTTCGTATGCTATAGTCTGTATCTTAATTTAAGCATTGTAGAACTTTAAAACATCATTTCATTTTAAAAACAAACATACTGGCCATGAACTTTGCATCTGTTTTTGCCCACACTGTCTCACTCCTAGATGTCCATATAATTCTCTCCTGTTTAATGTATCCAGAGGCATGAACAAGCATAAAATTCTCCCTCTAATAATGGAATTAGAGCATCCTGCTACACACATCCCCAATAAAACAAAAGATTAAAGTACACCAAGTCAGAAGTCAGACTCCTCAAAGGCATCTCCATTAGTGTCTCATCAGACAGAGCCTGTGCCCTTTTGGGTCCTAGATATTCATCATGGGTTGTTTTCAAGGGTCCTACTTATAAATGTATCTACGAGCAATCTGACGGCCACACATATTTTCATCTCTTCTCTCCTTCCTCTCCTTGTCCTCATATAGCTCAGCAGTCAGAGTTCCTTTGCTCAATTATTAACAGTACTGAATACATTGAGAAAAGACACAGGAAAACCAACAGAAGAGAGGGATTTTGGTTCTTATTCACCATGATCTTGACAACTCATACATTTTTAAATGTTAGCAGGCAGTGCTCTAATATTTACTATGCATGTGTCCTACCCTATAATATATTAATATAAATTCCTTCTTTTTAAGGATGAGAACTTCTGGTTTGACCTTTTAGAAAAAAGAAACATTTCAAAAAAAAAAAAAAGAAAAAAGAAACATTTCATTACAGTGCCCTGACTTCCCTTTCAGATTTACTGTAAGTGAAAATGACTTTCAGGTATTTATGTCATCCTCAGATTTTTCACGATTCACACAAAGCTGAGAACACGTATTTGTGTGGGCTCCTTTACCTGGAAAAGGTAAACTATTTCAGCTCACAATCATCAACCGGGCCAAGTAAAGTACTTTAGTTAGCAAGTGTATCAATGCCAAGTAAAGATCTTTAGTTAGTATCACCAAACATTAAGAATATCATCCAGTCTCCCCATTTGTAAATAAATCGGGAGGATAGTGAGAGAATTGTGTCCAGAATCATTTCACCAAAGGGGATTTGGGGGTTGAAACTAAACCCAGGCCAGCAGCTGCTCCAATACGTCACATCTCTCTGAACCTGCTGCTGTATGATAATTACAGTGCTTTTCTGACTTAACTATTAAAATCCAAGCAGCACAAGCAATTAAAAAAACAAAAACTGAGTCAGAATGTTTTGAGTTGTTTAGCTTAAACAATAAACAGATTTATTATGCCATATGATAAGAAGTCTAGATGTGAAATAGTTAGACAATTGGCTGAGAATCACAACAACGTCCTCAAGGACTCACGTTCTATCCACTTCTTGTTCTGCTATTTGGCTTTTACCACCCCACTTGTTCTTTCCATGGCTGTAAGAAGGCTGAAGTAAGGTGAAGCATCCTATCTTCAAACAGCAACAGCCAAGACCTAGGGAGAGAGTGCTCCTTCTTCATGCCACCTTTTAATAATGAAGGAACCCTTTTTAGAGAGCCCCAGCACTGCTACTACCAATAATGAGTTCTGTTCAGATGTTAGGCCCATTTAAAAGTGTGGTTGTTTGCTTTTTTATTGCTGAGTTTTAAGAGTTCTGTGAATATTTTGGATACCAGTCCTTCACCCAATATGTGTTTTGCAGAGATTTTCTCCCAGGTCATGGATATCTTCTCATTCTCTTTACAGTGTCTTTCACAGAGCCAAACTTGTTCATTTTAATCAAATCCAACTTACTCATTTTTTTTTAATTTCATATATCACGCTTTTGGGGTTGCATCTAAAAAGTCATCACGAAACCCAAGGCCACCTTGATTTTCTCCTATGTTATCTTTCAGAAGTTTTATAGTTTTGAATTTTGCAATTATGTTTATTCTATTTCTCTTATCAGTGATTGCTGTAGGAATGGGCAGAAATACATTTGCATTCCTACAGCAATCTCTAGTAAGAAGAATGGACTGACCATAATTGGTTTCAACTATTGGTTATCAAATTTCTTCTGACATTCTAGTCATCTGGCCAATTAGTCAGGATTCTCCAACGAAACAGAAAAAAGGGGATGTGTATGGAGATTTACTATAAGGAATTGTCTTACATGATTATGGAAGCAGCGGGGTACAACATGTGCAGTGTGGGCCAGTAGGCTGGAAACCTAGAGGAGTCAATGATGAGCTTCCAGTCTGAAGGCAATATGATAGAGAATGCCCCCTTGCTCAGGTAGGGGGAGGGCTATTGTTTTCTTTTTCGATTCAAGCCTCCAACTGATTGGATAAGGCTGACACACATTATGGAGGACAATTTGGTTATTCGAAGTTCACTTATTTAAATGTAAACCTCATCCAAAAAGAACCTCCAAGTTGACACAAAATTATCCACTACAGGTCTAAACTTGTCAACTTGGCACTTGCATGCATCTCCTTAAACCACACATAACCTCCAAATAAACATAAAAACAAGGTCATACTTCAACCTACCCTTAGTGCAACCAAAAATGCACTGTTTTCCTCAAAAAAGGATGAAAAGTCCTTTTCTGATGTTTTTGATGATGTTTACACTTCTTGATATCTTATAACTTAAATACTACGATAAAAAGCCAATACAACTTATGTTACCGGATAAGGGAAAAAGAGAGGGGAGAAAACAAAGTTATTTGCTGTATATGTATGTATATGTATACAGTAACATGCCACATAACTGTTTCAGTCAGTGAGGAGCCATATGTATAATGGTGGTCCCATGAGATTATGATATTGTATTTTTACCATATGCTTCCTATTGTGTTACAGTTGCCTACAGTATTTAGTACAGTAACATGCTGTACCGGTTTGTAGCATGGGAGCAATAGGCCATACCATATAACCTAGGTATATAGCAGGCTATACCATCTACGTGTGTGTAATCCACTCTATGATGTTCACACAATGACAAAATTGTCTAACAATGCATTTCTCAGAACATAGCACCATCATTAAGCAACACATGACTGTATACATGCACACACACACACACATACACACACACGTATTTATAACAAAACAAAGAGAACCTATTCATAAAAATTATACACCTTATTTTTGTAACAGGTTACTTATACATAGATGGTATTCATACTATGTTCTTCTACTACTCATTCATATTCTCTCTCTCTCTCTCTCTCTCTCTCTGTCTTTTGAGACAGGGTTTTTCTCTGTCACCCAGGCTAGAGTGGAGCGGCATGATCTTGGCTCACTGCAACCTCCACCTCCTGCGTTCAAACGATCCCCCACCTCAGCCTCCTGAGTAGCTGGGATAACAGGCACACACTACCATGCTTGGCTAATTTTTGCAGTTTCTGCAGAGACAGGGTGTTGCCCAGACTGGCATTTTATATTCTCTTTACCTTCAGCAAGCACCTCAGCTGGCCATGGTTCTTTAGCTGGTGGGGTGATGCAAAGCTTTACTCTTGAAAAGTCTGGGCCGTTCAGAGTCTGAATTGGGCTACTGTCAATCTCTATTGATTTTAATCACAAATCATGGTGATACTCAGAGATGCCCTAGGGATCTCCTGAACTCCAGGCATGCCCTTCCTAACTTCCATTGTGGAGTAGTCAGGATCAGTCGCTCCAGTCAGCACAGTAACTTTCTTCTTGGCCTCCTAATTCAGAGGTATGAGGAGTCCAAAATGGCTGGGTGGCAGTCAACTTCCAGTTCAACAGAATCATTTTTGTGTTTCCTGGTGGAAGCATTTTTTCCTTTGGAAATAAGTTCTCCAGATCAGCAAAGAATAAAGTCATGAGGAGAGAAGGCAAAAATTTTACTAGTGGATCATAAGGGATAATGGTGAGTGGTGCTACTTCCATTTTTGTCCCTTGATTTCTAGACCTGTGAATCTTGGCCATGAGAGAAACAGGATCACATATTGATGGTGATTCAGAGCATACGCAGCCTCCTGGACAATATTGCTCCAGCCCTGCAAGGCATTGCCACCTTGCTGGCACCATAGCTGAGTCTTCATAAAGCCATGCAACATTCTATCAAACCAGCTGTTTCATGATGGCAGAGAACGTGGTGAGACCAGGAGACTATGAGCTTGGGGCCATCACTGCACTTCTTTTGCTGTGAACTCACTCATTTATCAGAAGCGATGCTGGGTGGAATACCATGACAGCTGATAAGGCATTTCGTATGTCCAGGGATGGTAGTTTTGGCCAAAGCACAGCATACAAGGAAGGCAAAATTTGTATCCAGAATAAATATTGAATCCAATAAGGGCAAATTTCTGCCCCTTACATGATGAAATGGTCCAATGTAATCAATCTACCACCAAGTGTGTGGCTGATCACCCCAAGGAATGGTGCCATGTCAGGGACTCAGTGTGATCTCTGGTGGTGGCAGATTGGACACTCAATGGTGGCCGTAGCCAGATTGACCTTGGTAAGTGAAAGTCCATTTTTTTCATGAGCTCATTGAGCTCATCTAGTGATGACTAGAAAGAGACGAACTGAGATTCACACAACGGGTTGTCCTATTCACTTTATCAAAATCTTCTCCTGAAGTCATGGCTTACAAATATCTCCATATTTCTAACAAATTCAGAGAAAATTTGCCAAATTCAGAGAAATCTATCCATATACCTCTTTTTGAAATTTCTTTGTCACCAAGTTTTCTAATCATGTTCTTTCCAAATTCTTGACCATACAGCCAAACCACTGGCCACAGCCCATGAATTAGCACATAATTATATTTTTGGTTCTTTCTCTTAGTGAGCAATCAGGTGAACTGCTCAAAGTTCTGCCCACTGGGAGAATTTTCCTTCACTGCTCTTCAGGAATGTCCCAGAGACAGGCTATAGTGCCGTAGCTTTCCACTTCCAGCTGGTGCCTGTATGTTGTGAAGCCCCATCTGTAAACCAGACTTGAGTCTCCTCTTCCTCTGCAAATTGATCCAAAAGAACTCCCATGAGGCCATAGATGCAGGTTAGGAGAGGGAGAGCAGTATAGCAGGACTGGGGCCATGGGTACTTGGACCACTTTTTCATGTAAATTACCTGTGCCTTCAGGGCCTGCTTGAGTTCAGTCTTACATATACCACTTCTATTTGACTGTTGCTGTGCCTGCCAAACTTAATGCTTTAGTGGATCAGATTACACCGGTTCATGATGGGCAGGACGTGTCCCATAGTAACTCTGTGGCCAATGGTTAAATGTTTTGTCTCCACTAAGGCCCAGTAGCAAGCCTAGAGCTGCATCTCAAAAGGAAAACAGTCATTTGTGCACCGTGATTCACCTGTAGAAGCCTGCCAAATGTGCCAAACCAGCATGCCTATCTGCTACTGATGCTTCAACCACCATTGGATAGGCTGGATCATATGGCCCAAGCAGTAGAGCAGCTTGTACAGCATCCTGGACCTGATGTACAGCCTTCCTCTTTCTGCGTCCCACTCAACACTAGCAGCTTTTTGGGTCACTCAATAAATTGAGGCCACAGCAACATACTCGAATGAGAAATATGTTGCTTGCAAAATCCCAAGGGGCTTCCTAGGCTTTGGGCCTATTTTGTGTGTGTGTTTTTTTTAAGAGGGGCCAGATGCAACAACTTATCCTTTACCTTAGAGGGGATATCTCAAGGTGCCCCGCTCCACTGGGCCCCTAGAAATTTCACTGAGGTAGAAGCCCTCTGCATGTTTATGATATTTATTTCTCATCTTTTGGCATGCAGCTGTCTTACCAATTTGTCTAGAGTACTTGCTGTTTCTTGCTCACTAGGTCCAGTTAGCATAATGTCATCAATGTCATGCACCATGTTATATCTCAGGGAAGGGAAATGTGATCATAATCTCTGTGAACTAAATTATGACACAGGGCTGGCGATCTGATAAACCCCTAAGGCTAACTTCTTATGGTGGATCTTATGAACAGGAATGGAGAAAAAGGGATTTGCCAGATCAATAGCTACATATCAGGCACCAGAAAATGTGTTAATTTGCTCAAACAATGTAACCACGTCTGGTGTAGCAGCTGCAATAGGAGTCATCAACTGGTTAAACTTCCAGTAATCCACTGTCATTCTCCAAGATCCATCTGTCTTCTGCACAGGCCAAACAGGAGAATTACATGAGGATGTGGTGGAAATCACCACCCCTGCATCTTTCAAGTCCTTGATGGTGGCACTAATCTCTGCAGTCCCTCCAGGAATGTGATGTTTCTTTTGGTTTACTATTTTTCTAGGCAGAGGTTGTTTTACTGGCTTCTACTTGGACTTTTCCATCATAATAACCCTCACATTATAGCTCAGGGAACCAATGTGGGTATTCTGCCAGCTACTGACTATATGGATTCAAACCATGCTTTCCAGAACTGGAGAAATAACCACAAGATGAATCTGGGGACCCACTGGGCCTATGCCAAAATGTATCCTAGCTAAAACTTTATTGGTCACCTGACCTCCATAAGCCCCTACTTTAAGTGATGTTTGGGTCTCCTAGAATTAGTGTCAGTTCAGAGCCAGTGTCCAGTAGTTCCCAAAATGACTATTTCCTTTTACCCGATGCACTGCTACCCTAATAAAAAACTGAAGAAAAGGTAGGAGAGAAAGATAGGAGAAAGATTAACAATATAAATGTTTGATAGTATATAAGGGTCTTTCCATAAGGTGATGCAATGCAGCCCCCCTCCACCCTTCATCAGAGAGGTTCTGGGTCTGTAAACTGGCTCAAGTCTGTAATCAGTTGAGGGACTGTGACTCTCTATTTTTATAATTTAGGTTAGACTTTTTTTCAATTGATCAAGAGCTTTCTGCTTTTACAGATCAAGTAAACATTTAGTAGGCTTCCTATCCATTTTGGTTCTAGGAACACCATCATCAGCTAGCCCATGCCGAGGTCTGCAGTAGCCAAACTATTCTGCTTGCCGCCTTGACTCTGCTTTCCACTGCCTTAACCATGCTCATCTTACATTTGATGGTTCAGTGCAGCCCCCACTTGGCCCTTGCCACCCTAGGATTCGGTTATGCCCATCGCATTTAGGTTTCCCAATTAAGTGGCCTTAGTTCCCACAGAAAGATCTGGCCTACAGAGAAGAGCAGTTGTAGAGCTCTTCAACAATAATGCAGCTTTCTTCACAAATATATTTCTCACAGTATTGGTGAAAGCAAGTCTCCTTTATCCTCCCAGTGTGGATGAGTAGATCTTAAGTGACATATCCACTGTAACATTCCACTCTAAGCCTTTGAATCCTTCCTCCACATTAAATTAGGATGCACTAGACATTTTCAATTTGCTCACCATGGGACATCTTTTGGTCTGTATTTCAGCCAGCCAACTAGTTAGAACCCTTTATGACTCTACAAGCTACAATATTTAATGCCAAATCTCTATTTAGTGAGACCATATCAATAAATTTGACTTGATTCAACTTTATTTTCCTTCCACCATTATCCCACACTCTTAGTGTCCATTCCCATGCAGATTCCACAGATTAGAAAATTCAAGTAGTTCTTTTGGAGTGTAGCACACATCTTGTCATGGGTCATACTTTGTACCTTCGGGCCAAAGGTACAAAGGACACCTTGTCACGGATCAAAGCACACTTTGTCATGGGTCATACTTAGTACCATTGGGATTCTTCTGAGATTTGAAGTAATGGTTTAGGAACAATGAGAAGGAGAAACAGTGTTGCCTTGCATAGCAACTACCTGAGGAGAGGCCATTCTACTTTACTCTGGCAATGCAGCATTCTATCCCTCAAATAGGAGAGGAAAGGCAGACCGGGGTGGGCTGCCGCCATGGGGATGGAATAGCTTCTTCTACAGGGGAGACCTGTAGAAGAAGGTCTTCTTTTCACTAGCAAAGAAGACTTAGAATTTAGAGGCTCAATTTCCCCAACTTCACCAGTATTTTCCTACATGTCCCCAACTCAAATTACAGGGTCCCATTCCCATTCTTTCTCTGTCAGTGATCTCAATCTAACAGTGGAACACTGTGAAGCAGGGGATTCAATTCAACCATTGATAAGATGAGATTCTGCATTTGACTTTCAGCAGTCTCAGCTCTGCAGCTAAAGGAGATAAGAATTTCCTTCAAGGCACACATTAAAGGCTTTAAATCATTTATATGGGACTGGAGCCAGGAATTCAAACCCCTAAGCTCAACCTTTTCTTTCACCACTTTGTCCAGTGACATTAGAAGCAATTAGCCAACCTTATTATGTTCATTAGTTTTCCAGAAATATTTCAAAATATTATATGTACAGTTACCCAGCTTCTTGCTTCTTATAAGTGGTTGATAAAGATATACCCATGGGGATATATTGTGCATTATTATTTCCAGATCACAGTGTGAACACTCAGAGTTCTTACTACTGAAAACAGTCATCAGAATCTTTACATCTAATCAGAATACAGAGCCAATTCCAGAAACCCCTGAACAAATTCAGAAAACTCATACTTAAAATTATATTTCTCTATAACAATTTCTGGTTCCAAAATCTCTGTGAGTCAAGGACCTCCAGAGAAATTGGACCTATAAGTGATATATACACCTATAGTCCTCTCCCTCCCTCTCTCTCTTTCTTTCTCTCTCTCTCTCTCTATATGTCTATATATATATATGTATAAATATACACACATATATTAATGTATCTATAGATAGATACAAACACACATATACACATATGTACACACACATATATATCTACACATACATATAAAGAAGTTTATTACAAGGAATTGGCTCATGTTATTATGCAGGCTTGTGAGTCCAAAATCTGCAATGTGGGCCAGGAGGCTGGATGCCCAGAAAAGCCAATGCTACAGATTAAGTCTGGACACAGTCTGCTGGAGAATTTCCTCTTGCTCAAGGAGGTCAGTTTTTCTTCTATTCAGGCTTTCCAATTATTGGATGAGGTCCATTCATATTATGGATGTCAGTCTGCTTACTGAGAATTAACTGATTTAAATGCTAACCTCATCCAAAATTACCCTTCAAGTTTATACATAAAATTAACCATTGCTCCTGGTGCACTTTATAAAATGCTGATGCCCAGGTCCCATCCCCAGAGATCCTGATTTTCTTGGTCTGGGTTGCAGTCTGAACATCTGGAGGTTTAAAAGTCCCCAAGGTATTTCTGTTATGCTGCCAAGGTTAAGAACCCTTGGATTAGATCAATTAAGATTTACACTCTTAAAGCTGGAGGACAGCCCAGCCTTTCAGGAACCACAGGCCTCCTGATACCAAAACAAAACTGGGGTTAGCAAAGAAGAAGCAAGAGAGACATGCCACAGTGAGTGAGTGGTTTTAGATTAGGAACCCATCATCTCTGCCACAAACCTTAAACATAAACTATTTTTTATTGTGTATTAATATTTTCCATCCTCCTTGATTTATATGTGGCTATTTAAATTTACATGTATATAAATTAAATATAAATAAAACTAAACATTGGAGTCCTCAGTCACACTAGGCACTTTTCACATGCTCAAGAGGCACCTATGATTAGTGTCTACCATCTCAGTCAGTGCAAGGATAGGATATTTCCATCTTTCCAAAGGTCTGCTTGAGCATCACTGATCTGGAATAACACATATAAGCCCAGTTCAGTTTGCTCTGTGCCAAAAACTGAAGACATAGAGAGTATTAAGGACCAATTATGCCTTCACAAAGCTTACCATGCAACTGAAGGAACAAGGGATACAAATCCGTAATTACAATAAAATGTGATATTAACAATCATAACATATTCACTCCACAAACATCTTGGAGGAAAAGGGTATCATAATCTACTTCTTTGGTTCTTTTTTTTTAACCATCTACTTTTAAAAATATTTCAAGTCCATTTTTCCCCTAGGTATTAAAATAATACTTTCAAAAGAAGAATGTCTATAAGCATAGTTAACAGAGTGATGGGATAAAAGAGACTTTTTCACTTATTTATTTTTTGGAACGGAATCTTCTTTTGTCACCCAGGCTAGAGTATGGCGGCATGATCTCGGCTCACTGCAGCCTTTGCCTCCCGGGTTCAAGCCATTCTCCTGCCTCAGCCTCCTGAGTAGCTGGGAGTAGGCACATGGCACCATGCCCGACTAATTTTTGTATTTTTAGTAGAGACAGGGTTTTACCACATTGGCTAGAATGGTCTCGATCTCCTGACCTCGTGATCCACCTGCCTCAGCCTCCCAAAGTGCTGGGATTACAGGCATGAGCCACCGGCGCCTGGCAGATGTTTTTTAAAGTATCTTGCCTACCCCATGAAAAACTATCTGTCCATCATTTCCCTCAAATCAGGAGTTGACTTGTAGCAGCCATGTCTGTAAAGTGTGACCCCAAACTCTTAGCCATATTTGGTGGAATCAGAAAGACTTCCATCTTAGTGTATCTGTATTGCTATAAAGGATTACCTGAGGCTGGGTAATTGATAAGGAAAAGAGGTTTATTTGGCTCATGGTTCTACGGACTGTACAGGAAGCATGGCACCAGCATCTGCTTTTGGTGAGAGCTTCAGGCTGCTTCCACTCATGGAGGAAGGGGAAGGGGAGCTCCCGCGTGCAGGGACCACACAGTGAGAGAGAAGGGAAGAGTAGGGGTGCCAGGATATTTGTGGAAAACAACCAGTTTCCAACCTGAATGGGAATGAGAAGCATGAATCCTGAAATTTCACCAGGTGTTGGCCCTCCGTTGGAAAAGTCTCCAGACACAGAGGTCTGCAACCAGAATGCAGCATGCCAACTCTGACATTTACAGTTAAGCCGATAGAGACATACTTTTAGCTGCTCTGGTGTAGACAAGAGCTCTGGGCAACTCAGTCATGAAAGGGTTGTGTGGCATTACAGTTATTCCATTTCAACAGGGCAGTCTGGGGTGGCCTGGGGTGGCTACTGCCACACACACAAAAATGAATACGCATCAGGCTGTCTAGACATGCCCAGAAAACAGGGGCCTCAACAGTAGAAAAGAGAAATAGATCCATTTTGAAAGTTTGTTTTTTTGGTCAGCCAGCAAAATGTCCTTTGTCTTCACTCTTTCTTCAGCCTCTGACTCAATCCTTGCCTCTAGAACTCCCAGCAGAGACCCGTTTTAAGACATCGTGTTAGCTCTTCCTTTTGCCACTTCACACCCCCCTGCACAGGCTGAGATGGATGGTCACACAACCTGGTCTTGCCGATCAAGATCTTCCCTCCTGATGGGTCTGTCTGAAGCTGGCCAGAGGTGGGAGATGACCAGAGGCCTCTGATCTCTGCAGTCGTGGAGATGACTGAATAAGGTGACTTCAATTCTTGAAGCCCTGTCTTCTGCCATGTGGAGGAAGCTTCTTGCACTAGCAGAGAACAGCAGGCATTTGGAAACCTTTAGAGAAATTAGCAAACCTTTAAGTAGATTAGTAATGTTGGTTTTCAGAAAGCAGAAATGCTGGAAAGGGAAAATATAAACAGAAAATGTAAAGATGTTTGCTTTTCCAATAGAGCCTCAATGTTATTACAACTTTAATTCTGTGAAGTCCATCTTTAAAAACAAAATGCTGAAGTGGATTGAATGATGGTCCCTAAAAAGATACGTTCGAGTCCTAACCCTTGAAACCTATAAATGTGACATTGTTTGGGCAAAGAGTATTTGCAGATGGAATTGAGGATTGCAAGATGAAATCACCCTAGATTATCCAGGTGGGCCATAAATCCAATGATCAGTGTCTTTAAAAGAGACACACAGAGGAGTGCGAGAGAGCCCTAGAGATATAGGAGAATGCTTTGGGAAGATGAAGGCAGAGATTGGAGTGATACATCCTAAACCTAGGAATACCTGCAGCCACCAGAAGCTGAAAGGGGCAAGGAAGGATTCTCTCCAATAGGGTCTTCAGAGGGGGTGATCTTAACAAAAGCTTGATTTGGGGCTCTGGTCATCAGAATTGGAAGGAAGTAAATTTCTATTATTTTAAGCAATTCTTGACAGCATCCCTGGAAAACTAATACAAATACTATATAAAAAAACATGGTTTGCTGAATCATTCAAAACGTTGGCTTTAGGAGGTATACACCTAAATCCCACTTCCCGTTTGTGTTAATTCTTGGTCTAACATTAAAAGAAAATTCAATAAAATGTTTGGTGTTTATCCAAAAATATTTTCTTTCAAGCTAAGCCAGATTTGGGGAAAGTCCTGGCTTGGTTTCACAGTTTGTCTTTGAATCCTATTTCTTAAGTCAAAAGCCATGTCATTTTTTACTGCCACTAGAGGTAGCAGATAAAGAGAATTTAAAAGAGAATCTTTATCTTTAAATAAATTTCAGACTTCTTATATAGGGTAAGACGTTTCTAACCATGTGAGTATTTTGACAGATATACTTATGTCATTTAAAAGGATTTTCATGGTTCGGTTCCATAATCTTACATTTCAGACTAAGATAAAACATGTAGAAAGGGTAAAATTGCTCTTATCCTTTAGGAAATGGGGGACACAGTGTCTTCCATACTTTTAAATTGGTTTCTTTGTATGTTTACATGTTTCTGAGGCTTGCAGCAACCAAGGAGCAGAAATGGCACCTCCCTCTTACAAAGCATCATAGGGTCCCCAGCAAGGAAATCATCCTATGTGATTCTGGAAAAAATTAAACAATTATATTTTAATTGATTCTTACAATGCCCCAGTGTGGTGGTTCAAAATTTTTTCCGATCTCTTGATAGATAAAGAACTAAAGTGTTAAATGATTTTCCCCACAGCCTTCAGTGGCTCAGGAAGGATAGAGCTCTGCCTCCCAGGCATTCACTTTAGAACACCAGGTCCTAAGTATTAATTTAATCATCCATATTGCTCACCTACCTGATCAAATCTTCAGAGAGGCGCTGCTTGTCCTTAAGTCGAAGCCTGGGGTGGACTGCTCCCAGAACAGCTGCTTCCAGAACAGCTGTAGGTGGTGACCCATTTGCAGTTGTTTATGTCTGTTATCAAAGCCAGAAAAAATTGAAGCTGGCATCTCCCTCCCACCCCACAACAGGCAGCCACTCTCAAAGGCTCAGATGCCTGAACTGCCATTAAATCCTCATTCTCCTCTCAGAATGCAACTCTGCCTGCAGTGATAACACACTCAATTGCTATCATTACAGCATGGACTTGTCCAATGCCATATAAAGAGATGAAATGTGGGGTTCTTGAGAGCATGGGGGATGCTCTTGAAGAAGACTGGGACAGGCAAAGTTCTCACAAAGGGCAATGGAGATGCTGAAGCACTCCCCCGAAACAGTGCTCCCACCCTGCAGAGAAACAAAAATCACAGAGGAAGGATGCAGATTACAGAGGCATTTTTAAAAATCCAGGTATTTTATGCTGACTACGAAAATGTGGCAGTGGAGTGTTACAGATATCCTCTAGGTAATGTTGCTCATGCTGTGGTACTGTGCCCACTCTTCATCAGGCTTTGCTGCTGTAGTGCACCAGGCTGGCTTCCAAATGCCTGCCTGCCTGCCTGCCTTCTTTTCTTCCTTTCTTCCTTCCTTCCTTCCTCCTCCTCTTCCTCCCTCCCTCCCTTTCTCTCTCCCTTTCCTACCTTCCTTCCTTCCTTCCTTCTTTCCTTCCTTCTCTCTCTCTCTCTCGATCTCTCTCTCTCTCTTTCTTTCTTTCTTCATAGTCTCACTCTGTTGCCCAGGCTGGCGTATAGTGCTGCAATCTTGGCTCACTGCAACCTTCAAGCAATTCTCTGCTTCAGTCTTCTGAGTAGCTGGGATTACAGGTGTCTGCCACCATCCCCGGCTAATTTTTGTATATTTTAATAGAGACAGGGTTTCACCATCTTGGCCAGGCTGGTCTTGAACTCCTGACCTTGTGATCCAGCCACCTCAGCCTCCCAAAGTGCTGGATTACAGGTGTGAGCTACCGCCCCTGGCCCAAATGCCATTATTTTATCTCTGTGCCAGTGAACATACTCTGGCAGCTAGAGTCCTGTCAGTCAGCACCAAGACTTGGTAACATCCCCTTTATCCCCAAGAAGCCCTTGAACAAAGACTGACAGAAAACAATGCATCCATACACCAGCTCCTCCATATTCTGAACTGTGTGTACCATGCTGGTACCCACAGCACCCCAGCAAGATAGAGCTCCAATGCCCAGATTGGTCATTTGCATCATGGTGCACTCCTTCTTGGCTATCTTCCTTGCCTGCCTTCCTTTTCCTTCCTATTAGTGTTTCCTGGGATCACCTCCAAAGAAGCATACACTTGTCTCAAGGTCTACTTCTGGGGAAACCAAACTAAGAGGGTTAGCAAAGTTGTCAATAGGGAGAACCTCTCTTCTGCCTAAATGAGTTCTAGCTTTGCATTTCCAAAGGCTCCTCTGTTGAAGTGCGCTCTCATTCTTTCAAGAAAGGGTCAACCAGAATAGTCTTCTGGTCTAAATTCACATTTTCCTTCTTGCCTTACGATGTAATTGTTAACAGAGTAATACTTTCAGATCTATCATTTTTAATATACCTAGAAAGGATAATATGCCAGGATACCAAGGTGGTATGGGTGGGGGCCTAGGTAAGGACCTAAACTTTCTCCCTACCCAGCAACCCCAGGGAGTCTAACCCTGACCCCAGCTATCAACAGAGCCATGTGAAGAACCGGAGCCATTTCCACCACCTTGAAAGTAACCAACTGACATCCACTTTTCCCCAATGGAATAGTGTCAGATGAGCCCTTCCGAAACACAGAATTTAAATAAGATCCTGAATCTTGTAACAGTCAAAACACCAGGTTTCAATAAAAAAAAAAACTCTTGTCATACAAAACACTAGGAAGATCTCAAACTAAATGAGAAAAGACAATAGACACCAACACCAAGATGGCATCAATGTGAGAAATATCTGACAAGGATTCAAAGAAGCCGTCATAAAAATGCTTCAATGGCCAATTATAAAAGACTTAAGACAAATTTTTAATATGAAGAGTCTCAGAAAAGATTTGAAGATATAAAGAAGAGCCAGAAAAAGTTTAGAACTAAAAAATACAGTACTATGGAGAGGTCTACACATATAATTTTGACAATTGAGATGAAATGAACCAATTTCTCAAAAAATACAAACTACTACAACACACCCAGTGTGAAATAGTTGATGTGAACAGCCCTACAACTATAAAGGAATGGAATTTGTAGTTTTAATTTGGTTAAAATCTCCAGGCTCAAAGGGGAATGGAAAATTCTAACAGATGTTTTAGAAAGAATTAACACTATTGTACACAACACCTTTGAAAAAAAATAAAAGAGAAGAAATTACTTCTCTTTTGGTTCAGATCAAAGACCTAAATACAAAACAAAACAAAAAACATAGTCCAATATCCCTTACTAATATAGATGTGACGATTCTTAACATAATATTAGCAAATAGAACTGTCAATATTATAAAGACAATGCAGGTCTTTATGTCATGACCACATAGGGTTTATTGTAGAGATGTAAGACTGATTCGATATGCAAAAAGCAATCAATGTAATCCACCATATTAACAGGTTAAAGAAGTAAAATCATGTGATCATATCAACTGACAAAGAATTGACACTCTGTCAAATTTAATACTCTTTAATGACAAATGCTGTTGGAAAGCAATGAATAAAGAATAACTTCCTCAACTTCATAAAGAACATTTCTAAAAACCTACAGCTAATATATATCTTGGTGAAAGATTAAATTATTTGCCCTTAACACCAGAAAAAGGCAAGGATTTTCACTATTAACACTGCTATTCAACATACTACTAGAAGTTCTAGACAGAGCAACAAGACAAAAAAAGCAAATAAAAGATATGCAGATTATAAAGAAGAAATAATACTGCCCATATTTACAAATTTTATGATAGTCTATGTAGAAAATTGCCCCCAAAATCTACAAAATCTCATAGAACTAATAAGTGAATTCAATAAGTTTGCAGGATAGAAGATTGACATATAGGCATACATTATGTATTTATATACTAGCAATGAACATGTGGAAACTAATGTTTTAAAAATGAAATTCTCAGAAATAAATCTAAAACCTGTACAGGAGTTGTATGCTGAAAACTACAAAATACTGATGAAAGAAATCAAAGTGGATAACAAATGGAGAAGCTTACCAAATTGATAGATTAGACTCAATAGAGTCAAGACAATTTCCTCCAAATCGATAAACGGATTTAACAAAATTCCTATCAAAAATCCCAGGAATAATTTCTGTAGATATAGATACCATTATTTTAAAACTTATGTGGAAAGGCAAAGAAATTAGATAAAATAACTAAAACAATTCTGAAAATAAAGTGGGAGGAATTTACTTAACCCAATTTTAAAACTTAGATAGCTACAGTAATCAAAACTGTGCGATTGGGGTAGTAATGACACTTAGATCAGTGGTTCAGATTAAAGACCTAAAAAAGCTCCACACAATTATGACCAACTAATAACAAAGGTACTGAAGCATTTATATGGAGGAAGGCTAGTCTTTCTCACAATCGGTGCTATAGTGATTGGATATCTAGTGGCAAAACGTGAACCTACACCTAAGCCTCAAACCTACCTCAATGTAGATTTAAATGGTAAACATAAAACTGTGAAACTTTTTAGAAACCAACAGAGAAAATCTTTGGGACCTAGTTCTTGGTGAAGAGTTCTAAGATTTAACACTAAAAACGTAGTTCATAAAAGAAAAATATTGACACAGTGGACTACAACAATATTTGAAACTTTGGCTCTGCAAAAGACCCTGTTAAAATAAAAAGACAAAGTAATATTTGCAAACTACGTATGTAACAAAAGACTAATCTATGCTGTATAAAGAACTCTCAGAAATTAACATTAAAAGCATAATCCAATTAAAAATTGGCTAACAACGTGAAGAGATATATGAATGGCAAATGAGCACATGAACAGATGTTCAACATAAGTAACCATTAGAAAAATGCAAATTAGGACCATGATGATATATCTGAACACATGTACCAGAGCAACTAAAATTAAAAATGGTATTTGAGACAATGCAAATACCAAATGCTGGCAAGGATACAAGGAAAATGGATCACTCATACATTGTTGGTGGAAATGTAAAATGATCCAGCAATGCTCAGAGAACGTGCATTCTTTTGTGTCTGAACTATTTCAGTCAGCATTATGTTTCTGAGACTCACCCATGTTGTTGCATGTAGCTATAGTTTACTTATTTTATTACTGTATAATATTCCACATATGGATTTATCATAATGTATTTATGTTTTATAGTCGAAGGACTTTGAAATGCTTGCACATTGGGATGATAGAAATAATACCGCAACAATATTTTTAATTATTGGTATTGTCAGTCTTTTATTAAATTTTAGTCATTCTGTTATGGAAAATAATTACATATTTAATTTTCATATCTCTGATTACAAAAGAGGTTGAACATCATTTCAGGTTTGTGGGTCATTTGCATGTCCTCTTTTGTGAGGCACCTGTTCAATCTTGCTTATTTTCTATAGCGCTGCTGTGCCTCTTCATTTGTAAATGTTGCAACTTCTTCCATTCTGTGAATTGCATTTTGTCTTAGTAATGTCTTTGGATGCACGCTTTTTTATACAGTACAGACGCATTTCCTGTTTCAAGGGAGGAGAGAGGCCAAGGCACTACCACATTTCCATAAAAATGGAATGGTTTTGGAAGAAGGATGAAGTCCATAGGTGAGGATGCTGCTTGGTGCACCTTTGGTATACTGAGGCAACAGCAAACAGCACCCTCAAACTGCGGTGCCAACCTAAGGACCCAAAGCAGGCACTGACGGTTTGAAGTGCAGACAATGCCCAGCAAGGACTGAAGCAAATGAAAGCTTTTTGAACGCGGATCCTACCCTTCCCTCCTTCCTCCAAATTCAGGAATCCTGGAAATAGAATGGGCAATAGTGAGACAATGCAAAGTGGAGAGCAATGAGGAACCAGAAAACAAGCTTGCAAAATTTCACTTGTTGGGGTTGATGGTGCTGGAAAAAATAAAGGTGACGGAAGAAGGAAATTTCTCTTGGATTTCAGAGAGTTATCAATCTCATCACAGAGGTAGCTGTTACGATATGGGAGCCAAATAGGAAGTGGCCAGTGTGAAGAAGGGACAGCTCCACTGGGCTGAGAAAGAAAACTGAGGTAGAAATAACTTGGGGAGGAGAAAAGTTTAAATGGAAGTTTCTCAAACTTAATTTACCATGCCCTTTAGCATCTCAGAAATGCTTCTAGGTGCATATAAGCCAAAAGAAATGTCTAATAGTGTAGTTCCATTTATTCATCAGTTACGTTTGCACAACTTTGCAAAACTTATCTGTTTTGACAGCTTACAAAGGATCTTCATTGTTTGCCTACTTGCTACAATGTGTTTGTAACCCCAAGTCCAAGCCTCACAGTGCTTTTTCAAGTCACTGAGGGACATGCACAAGACAGTGGACATTCTGAGTCACTTCAGCCACATGTTCCCATCCAAGATGACAACGGGTTGTTCTGTCTTCTTGTTGAAGCGAGTGCCCTTTCTGTGGTTTGGTGCCTCATTTCTCTCACTTTTTGTGCTTTATGTTAGTGAATTTGCTGTTTAAAATGACTCAAAACATAGTACCGGAGTGCTTTCTAGTGTCCCTAAGTGCAGGAAGGCTGTGGTTTGCCTTATAGAGAACATATATGTGTTAGATATGCTTCTAACACCATTCAGGCAGGAGTTACATTACCGTGCTGTTGGCCAAGAGTTCTATAGTAATAAATCCACTATACATAAAACAAGGTGTTTTTAAACAGAAGCTCACATACAACAAGGTTATGTGTTGGTTGGTTGATGAAACTGTTGTCAGAAGCTCGCAAGAACCACTCCTGTATTTCCTCTAGGAACAATGGTTCCGTATTCACTAATTCAGTGTTCGAGGTGACTTTATGGAACATAACTACTGCAAATGATGATAATTAACTGTAGTTATTTGAAAAACAATATATATAAATTGAAGGAAAAAAATGCCTTGACTTTACTCTTAAATATCCCAAATTGCTTAAGAATATGTTATAGGTTAAATATGTTAAATACCCCAAATTGCTTAAGTAACTTTTGCTTGCTGATTGCCGCAAAAGTTCCCAAATGTGGAATCAGATTGAGAACAACCACCTTCATTTCTGGTTCCACTTTGCTTTTCACATACATTTAATAATAGCAATTGCCAGGAACACAATTTCAAGAAGATATAACATCATCAATATAAATATTGCATGTTTTAATGGTGAGACTGGTAAGTTACATTACCTCACAGAAATATTGCATATTCTGTGCTTCCCTTGGAAATTTAAACTATCCTGCAGAATCTTAGTAAATTTGCTGTGACTCCCTGGGCACCTCAGCACACTGTTTGGGAACTGTGGATCTAATCAAAAAAAGTATAAAGACAGAGTGAAATTAGGGTTTCAGTACCACTGCACCCTGCAGTGGTCAAGGATCAATTAATTGTATTCTGCTTAAGAGATAACCAATATGGCTATTTTTCCAATATAGGAAATTTATGAGAAATGGAAAATGGAAAATGAATTTTGAACTGGCAGATGGATACCACTTTGAAAGTGTTTAGTTTTAGAGATTCAAGGAAAGTTTTAAAGAGGAGAGAGTGGATTGGTAAATCTGTACATAGATAAGCTTATATGATATGTAGATACATGTATGTGTAGAGGTAGATAAACTCACATGTGTGTGTATTATTGTTATGTTTTGGAAGCATAATATGGTGGCCATGAGGGATGGATTGAACTGAGAATAAATTATAAGTAGGGAGACTGGCCCATGCAATAATTTTGGTGCAAGTTGAATAAGAATCTGATGCAAAGCATTAGGAAAATATTCCTTTCAAGAATATATTAAATCGGCTTGGTGTGGTGGCTCATGCCTGTAATCCCGGCATTTTGGGAGGCCAAGGCGAGTGGATAACCTGAGGTCAGGAGTTCCAGATTAGCCTAGCCAACCAACATGGCAAAACCCCATCTGTACTAAAAATACAAAACTTAGCCAGGCATGGTGGTGGGGGCCTGTAATACCAGCTACTCGAGAGGCTGAGGCAGAAGAACCACTTGAACCTGGGGGGCAAAGGTTACAATGAGCCGCGATCACGCCACTGCACTCTGGCCTGGGTGACAGAGTGAGATTCTATCTCAAAAAAATAAATAAATAAAAGAATATATTAAATAGATTATATGAATACAGGATTCAAAGATTTAGTTGGCTACTAGAAATAAAGCAATGTGGACATATCCTCTGACTCCTGGCTTCTTTGGTTGGGCAGCTCAGTGGAAGATGATGCTATTAGCTAAGCTGTATCCCTCCCTCCCTTTTGGATTATTTGCATTGCTGTGAGCGGAGGATAAATTAAAACTCGGTTTAGTCCGTGTGTCCGCTGATCTGTAACATCGCTGGGGGTGTCCATCGCTGTTTCATTTTCTGTCAATGCCAAACCATATTCTGCACTGAAGACATGGAATGCTGCTAATTTTAGAGTTTCAGGGGCCCAAGCCTATACATTCCAGCCTAGTTTCAGATTTTGTTTTCAAGTCAAACCTTATTAAGCCAAACCTATGCCCATCGGTAAAGGTACCCAGGCAACTTTTCTAAGATGAGCATACATGGGTAACAGCTATCACCACCTTCCCTCTGGATTGCAAACACTGCCCATTAAATGCAGAGACAGGGCTTGCTAGGGGAGAAGGAGGTTGGGGTGAGTGTGGGCAGGGGTAATGAGTTTGACCACAGTCCAGACCTGAGGAATTCTAGGTGCCCATTGGGCAGACACACTCCTGGATCTGGTCTTCTGAAGAGGTCAGCAGGTGCCCCAGACAGAGAGACATAATCTCTGTCGTGGACTGGTATCCTGCTGTCCTGCTGAGGAATGCTGAGCAGGCCAAGCCCACGCCCACTGAGGGAAGCCTCCGTTTGCAGGGTTAGTTGAGGGAAAAAAAGTAAAGCGAGGGCAGCCAGATTTTACAAGCAAGAGGATGGTGTGCTTAGATGGAAGCTACCTGATGAACGTCAGGTGAAAAGTCAGAGCTAGCACTGATCATTCCACATTTGCCTGACAAATATTTACAGAACACAGAACACAGTGGATGACATCCTCGCTATTATTGATTCAAGCAGTCAAAGAATATATGTAATTATACTTTAAAAGTATTTACCGCCTTATAATATTTAATAAATGCTCACCTCTATTATCATTGCTTCTTGCTATTCCTTCTTCTCCTGATACCCTGGGGCTTGCTTCAATTGGGTGTTCTTATTCACCTTTTCAGAAAGGATTTCCTTGAACAGCCCTTTAAAAACAGCAGAACTCCCACTCCCAGCATTCTCTGTCTTCCTTCCCATCTTATTTTTCTCTGTGACTCTTATCACCCCATATAACTATATAATTCATGTATGAATGTGCTTATCGTCTATCTCCTCTTCACCCCACGCAAGAACGTCAACCCTATAAAACCTGGGATTTTTAAAAATCGTATTTTCACTGCTGTTTTCCAGCATCTGAAATAGGTCCTAGCATATAGAAGACAATAAATATTTCCTCAGTGTAATTACAGTTTTGTTAAATACAACAACAAGAAAAAATACTGTATGCCGTGACGTTATATTTCAAAAGAACTTAACATGGTCTGGGATATCAGTAAGTTTTCTCTGATAAAATAAGATTTAAGCTGATGATACGGAAAGCGGGGTGGTCCTGGCTATGACTACAACCCCTCCACCCCAACCCCCCACCCACCCGCCCCGCACCCTGCCTGTGCCCATGGACCTAGGTGAGGACAGGCATTTTGTTTTCCTGCCCAAATGTTGCATTTCCCCAGACAACCCTGGCCTGCCACGCCCCCATCCTGTGCCTACAATAATCCTGAGACCCTAGCAGGCAGACCCACAGGCGGCTGGATGTTGAGAGGAGCATGTCAGCTGAAGAACATACTGGCTGGCCGGAGAGGAACGCACCAGGCATCGGCAGGCAACAGGCCAGCCACGGGCAGAACCTTGTGGAGTTTGGAGGGGAGTGTCAGAGGAGAGCCCAGACCAACGAGCGGCCTGACTCCAGGAAAAACCATTTCCCTCTGGCTTCTCCACCTTCTGAGAGCTACTTGCACTCGTTCTCCAAGCCCACATGTGATCTGATGCTTCTGATACACCAAGGCAAGAACCCCAGGATACAGAAAGCCCTCTGTCCTTACAATAAGGCAGAGGTCTAATTGAGCTGACTGACAGAAGCCGCCTATGGATGGCTGAATTAAAAGAGCACCCTGTAACACACACCTACTGGGGTTTCAGCTGTAAACATTCATCCCTAGACCAGTACTTTTGTGGGGTGATGGGGTTGGAGCCCCACAGCCTACTGGTCTGTATACTCCCTTAGAGGTTTGAGCAGCAGGGCACTGAAGAAGCGAGCCACACCCCCATCGCACACCCTGCCTCCCCATTCGCTAAGACCAGAAGGATGAGAAGAAATGAGATCCAGGAGGCAGAGGGCAGACACCAGGCAGGGAGACGCAGGCAGGGGCTGGGCAGGAAGGCCCTGTGCAAGGAGTGCAGGGATGAGTGCCGGCCGGAAGAGGGACCTGCAAGACAGCAACTACATGATGCCTTCACAGGCTGTGGAGGGCAATTGTTGAGGGCCTTTTCAAGCAGAAAGGAGACTGTGGAGCTCAGGCTATTATGGAGGAGCTGAGCATCCTGGCCACATTGTAGAACATTTTCCTGGAAAAATGTGCTCCAACCCTGCAGTACATTGGTTCTTAAACTTTTTCATCTCAGAACTCCTTTCCACTCTTAAAAACCACTGAGGATCCCAAAGAACTTCCATGTTTTTATTTTTATTTTTCTAATATTTTTGTTTGTTTGTTTGGGAGATGGAGTCTTACTCTGTCACCCAGGCTGAAGTACAGTGGCACAATTTTGGCTCACTGCAAACTCAGCCACCAAATTCAAGCGATTCTCCTGCCTCAGCTTCCGCAGTAGCTGGGATTACAGGTGAGAGCCACCATGCCTGGCTAATTTTTGTAGTTTTAGTAGCCACAGGGTTTTGCCATGTCTACCAGACTGGTCTCAAACTCTTGGCCTCAAGAGATCCACCCGCCTTGGCCTCCCAAAGTGCTGGTATTACAGGCGTGAGTCACCCGTGCCCGATCCCCAAAGCACTTTCATTTATGGGAGATTTATCGGCTTTATCTATTGATATTTATTGTATTTGAAATTAAAACTGGGAAATTTAAAAAATAACAAACACAAGCTATTACAGTAGCCTAGCCCTCTCGGTGGGGGGTCTGTTTCAAGGCCGTCTGTGAATGCCTGAAATCAAGGAGAGTACAGAACCTGATGGAAGTTAGTCCCAACATGTTTCCCTTCGTGTCTTCCACCCACAAATTTAATGACTTTTCACCTAAACTAAGCACTTAGCACTCACTATGGCCATAACTTCTGCAGTTTGAGGTGTGACAGTAAAGCTAGTACAATGTTTTTTCTTCATTGAAATTTCATGAATAGAAGATTCATTCTTACTGTAGATCTTAGCAACCTCAGCATCTAAGTTTGTCTTAGTAAATCAGAAACTTTCCTTTTTGCTTAAAGGAAAAAATTTATAGCTTTCTCTTTGGCATATCCAAATTGCCAACATCACCACTCTTGTCCTTTGGGGCCATTACGAAGTAGAATAATGGTTTCTTGCATACAAATACTGCAATACTGAGACAGTGGATCTGATTGCTGAAACAGCTGAGTGACCAGGGGGTGGATGGAAGAGACAAGTGTAGACCTATTGGACAAAGGGAGGATTCACATCTTGGGCAAGACAGAGTGATACAGCAAAATTACACTGCTTAGAATGGTGCACAATTTAACACTCCAAAATTGTTTATTTCTGGAATTTTCCATTGACTATTTTCAGACAGTAGACTGTTTCTGCAAGTAACTGAAACCTCCAAATGCAAAACCAAGTTTAAGGGAGGAGTACTGCACATGCTAATTGAAAGCACACATTTTGGTGGAAAAGTCACTATATTTTTTCAAATCTCGTGAGATAAATCACATCATTTCTCACTTTTGCAAACTGTTTTAATTTGCCTGGGTAAAAAACAGGTAGATCATGGTTGCATGTGCAGTCACTCTGCTGCAGTATCACATGCCACAGCCTCGAAAAAATCCACTGTGCCTTATGAGAGAGAGTGAAAAAGGCAAACAACACTTAGTATTATTACAAAAATAGTACATCTGACTCCACCAGCCCTTTTGAGAGGACCTTGAGCACACCCTCAGATCCCCTGGCCACACAAAGAGGCCTGTGGCCCCAAGAACCTGCCTGCATGTGGCCAGTCCATGCTGACATTTTTGGACTGTGCCATCTAGAACATTCTTCCATGAACGTTACCATTCTCAACAATAGTAAAATCATGAATGTATATGTGATTTCCCTCTTATCATCTCTCAATGACTCATAGACAGGAGCATCCCAAGCATCCTCAACCACCCATGGTGTCAAACCATCCTTGCATGGCTGTAAATAAATGCCTGAGGCTGGGTAATATATGAACAAAAGAGTTTGCTGGCTCACGGTTCTGCAGGCTATAGAAGCCTGGTGTCAGCGTCTGCTCAGCTTCTGGGGAAGCTTGAGGGAGCTTTTACTCACGACAGAAGGTTAAGCGGGGGTGGGTGCATCACACGGCCAGAGCAGGACCGAGAAAGAGAGTGGGGAAAGGTGCCACACACTTCTAAACAACCAGATCTCTTGAGAACTCACTCACTATCAGAAGATAGCACCCAGCAAAAGGGATCTGCCCCATGACCCAAAAACCTCCCACCAGGTCCCATGAGGATTGCATTTCAACAAGAGATTCAGAGAGGACAACATCCAAACTATATCATCATGTAAACTAGAAAAAAAAAAGGCACATTTTAAAGAGTGCTAACCTTTTCAGAACCAATTATTCATTATGTCTTATCAATACTGCCACCATAAGTTAAGCTGAACTAAAAGGGTAGAAGAGATTGATTCTGTCCCTCTAATATTTGTACATGTCACAAGATAATTAGTTCCCCTGGGCAAGTCACTCAAAAATTTAAAAATTATTTCTCGCATGGAATATAATGCAGTTTACTCTCATATTTTTTCACTTTTGTTTATTTTTTAATTAAGAAATCTATGGATATCTAAATTGTGCTATTTAATATATAACTTATGATCAATCCTAATCATGTAAAAATACTCTTGGGAAGCTAGTACTGATTTTAAGCTGTGTTGGAGACCTAGAAATATGTTCAAGGGAATAACTTGAGCTGAACAAGAGAAATATGAGACAATCTAGTACTACTTTTAAAAAACTGTGTAAGGTTTTTGAAAAAAAAATTCAGCTAAAGTTTCTACTTTGTATTCACGCTTCTGATGTCTCTTAAATTAGCGTCATTATTATCCATTAGTTTCTATAACTAAAGCTATTTTGTACCATTTCTATCATTGACTGAAAAAAATTTAAATTGCTGTAGGATTTAGACTTCTGAAATGGAATGGTGTTTTCAACTCTGCTGTAATTGTGCGTCAGAACAGGCTGTTTCACCTTAGAGTGATTAGGGTTTTGTGAGAGATGTATGACAAATTGCAGGGCTAATCAAGGGAAAATTACCCTGCAGTCGAGGTGGGTTTTAATTAATTATATTGCCAGCTTGTTAGGGAGAGGTCTTTGAAAAGGTAATCAAAGAAACATCACATATGGGCTGTTTGTTCTCTTAGCACTATTTTTAAAACGGAAAATTCTTGAATGCTATTCAGTCCATCTTCAAAGCCTCTTAAGGTCTTAGAGTGGAGTTAGGCGTCCTTCTGACAGCTTTCTGATTTGTCTCCCTTCTCCCTGTGTGGAAATAAACAAAAAACACTGAAATAACAACAAACGAAGGGCATTTGTTCAGAGCTTGCCATAGCAAGGGAGTTGGCCACCATCACTTGTGTTGGCAGAGACTCAAAGGCAGGCAGAAGAGTAGAAAGAGGGGAGGGAAGGCTCCAGGCGTGCCCTGATTGGAGGCTGTGTGGAGGAGCTGGAAGTGACTAACTAGAAATAGGGCCTCCTGAGTGATTGGTTAGGCAGGTATATTTGGCTTACTCTCTTACCTAGAAAATATACAAGAGAATAGGAGCAGACAGCTGTTCTGTTATTAACCTCTATATCCACAAACCCTAGAACTGAACTCCTCTTTAAAGGAGGGTGACAGAAAGCA